>CM021109.1:301657295-301701682 GCA_007115665.2 Sequoiadendron giganteum
TGAGAGTTTTAAATAATGGCATTTACTATCACAAGAGAGTTGTTTCCCAACAACTATCATGACTTGAAAATTAGAGTCTGGATAAACAAACACTTGAGCTCATTAAGTAATCTTCTATCAATAAAGTTATTTGTATTATTAGTATAAACCAACACTTTTAAATTTTTATTTTAATATTACCGATTACTTTGAGGGTTTGTGGTGCATTTGATCCATTCAATGCATGTATGGAGACATTAGAGTGTTCTTTGTCCTTTAAATTTTCATGTGTCAATTCCATATTTGGTTCTTCTATAGTGATCTCTTCCTTTTTATTAACCTCTTTCTCAATAATCATTAGTCTCTTCTTATTATTACCACATTTATGTCCCCTAGACCATTTTCTATCACAATGCCAACATAATTTTTTTTCTTTTTTCCACATCTTGTTGAGGAGAGAACTTATTTATTTGTCTTGGTTTAGAGAAGTTGATCTCATTTTTGTTAATAGGATTAGTGATATTTTCATTTTTTCATTCTATGGTTTGGTCTATGTGGATCTTTTAGTGGTGATGTTATGTTGTTCAATATGCTATACATATTCCATAGCTTTTCTAACTATACAAGACTCCAACAAATTAACATCATGTTTAATTTTGTCATTAAGTCCATTTATATGGATTTGTAACCTTTGATAAGGTGTCACATCTTGGGTTGGCATTATTAATCTCATATGATCAACATTATATTCAACTACAAAACCTATTTGTTTTAAACTTGTTAGTTGGGTAAAACAACTTCCCTTCCATGGTTGCTCATAGTTTCATTAGTAAATTCTCTCCAAGTAATTTCCCTTGTTTTTCACTCATTGTCCATTGGTACCATTGCTAAGGTTCAAATTCTAAATGTAGTGAAGCTATGTCAACCATTACATTATCAGATATATTATGGAGATTAAAATATTGTTCTATGAGACTTATCCATGAAGATACATTTGTACCATCAAACTTATAGATATCTATTTTGGACCTTGAAAAGATTGTCCTATCCCTTGATTCTGTCTATTAGGGTTATACCCACATTGGTGGTTTTTCAGGCCCCTCGATTCTGATAATATTTCTTAGCTAAACTTATCTAAACCTTCATTTAAAGGTGTTGCAAATGGTTCAAATAATATATCCTTAATGAAATAAGCCACCCTTTCACAATCCAGTGGAATTCTTCCCTCAATTTTAGGTGGTGGACAATAAAGAGGGTTGTTGGATTTCATATTCATAGAAAATTCCTTTGGTCCTAAAGATGACATGGCTTCAAATGTGTTTCTATTTTTAACTCTAGATTACTATTTTTATTATTTAATGGGGGATAATATCTAGTATGAGTTTAACTATAAAATTTTAGAATAATGGACTGATGAAATTTAATGCTCATGTTTTGACCAAAAATTGACCACTAAATTAAGAATTTATTTGGTGTCTAACAATAAATCTCGAAGAACTAATCCAACCTAATTTTTATGATATTTCCAAAAAAGTAAATATTTTTCAAAAAAAATTGAATTTTGTGGCTTGTAGAGAAAATTGGCTGAAAATCACAAAATTTGAATAAATTTCATAAAACTTATCAAAAACCTTTGATCCTCGGACTAAATCTTTATTATATGTGTCCCTCAATACCTAGAAAAAATCAAGTCTAAATTCTCAAAATTTTGAAATTTATGATGAAAACAAAAATATTGGCCCAAATCGTAGCTCTAATACCATTTGTTATGATATTTCTTGAGTATAAATGCAAAAATATGTAAAAATAGAAAACTACTTTGAGGGGATGACCAATAATCAAATAATATATGAGTTCAATATTCGATGATATGATGATATGGGAGAACCATATCCTAATCATTTATAGGCTTAACTATATAGGGACACACCCCTTCGTTCTTGTTAAAGGAGTTTAAGTATTAACTAAGATTAATGTTAAAGTTAAGCATGCCACAAGTTTTTATCCTTATCATGCTAAGGAATATATAATATATACTTAAGAATATACGATGTTAAAATCATAACAATTTCCTTGCCATATGTTGGCGTTTCAATTAGCACCTCTGGAGTGCATATTGGAAACAGACAGCTATGCACAGTGTGTGATGATTGCTCTTTAAATTATGGAGGGGAAGCTCCCTCTTGTTTGTTGATGCTTGCGTAAAATTAAAACGAACTAAGTTCCTATATTTTTTACTTAGCGTGCAGGACACAAGGGTGCATAAACACAATGTGTTGCAGCTAAGGTTTTCTCTGGTTTTTGTAGATCTTAACTACAACTAGGCTAACTTTTAATTATCCTATCTCCTCTAAATAAACAGAGCAAGAGAATATAGGAGCAGGAATGGTATGGTTGGATCACTTGGGCCGACTATCTCTCATAACGCATTTGAATGCTCTGAACTCTTCAGATCTATGCTTGAATAAGGTTTTATGCAATCAAACCCTCTTACGGTAAATTGAATCTCAGGATTGCCAAGGAAGAGGAACCCCTGTCTGAGGTGTAGGCTGGGATGCAACTTACTAGAAACAACAAAGGATGATGAATTGAATAACAAGATTCCTGAGGAGGTGACAACACCTGTCCAAAGTGTAGGCTGAAAAACAAATCATTACACAACATCAAACGATAATCATTAACATCAAAATTCCCAAAGAGGTGACAACACCTGTCCAAGGGGTAGATTGAGACAATATATTATAAGAACAAGACGTTGATAGAACTTGAAAATTTGGATCAAATTGCATGTTCCTTTTAATTTATTTCTTCAAACTTTCTCAACAAATTACAAAGATTTGGGACAGCAAAGGTATGAAATCATACACAATTGCGATCAAATGAAACAACTCTCATCCAAGAGTGAACAAATATAGACTTGCAAGCCTGTTGGCACAATGGCACAACAATTTTGTGTAGTAAATAAAGGTTACAAAATAATGAGCAAAGACTCTTATTTATAGAAGCTCAAAGGAGTAGGCAACCCTAAAATCTCCTTGAGTTAACAATGAGTTCTTGCCAATCTGCAAGATTTATTCCTATGTCTAAAAGTAGGTGACCTAGCAGTTAATTGGAAAGTCTACTTCAGTTAACTCATTCTAAACTAAAAGAGAAATCCAATATACAAAGTGCCTCCAAAATAGACATCCACAATTAGTGGGATTAGACATGCATGATCAGTGGGACAACGAGTAACTTGGAAAGAGGCATCAAGTCAACTCCTGTGTCATAAATGTTATTTTGGAGGGGTACGACGTCCTAACTTAGAGTTCATTGCCCGTGATCTTGAAAAATCATCTCCCTTAAGAAGTAGTTAACTGCCTCATCATCCAGAGGTCATCACATGCCTCTATTGTTAGTTTATTGATTGGTAACTTTAGCGGCCCTATAACTGAAGTGATGACTTTTGTTTCTTCTATTGCTTTATGCTTTTGTCACATTGCTTGATTTTTGTCAATGGAAGAGTGTTGTATGATTAAATCGTCAAGTTTGACTGCGAACACTCTAGCTATGAAAAATACTCATGAACTCGATTGCATATCCAGAGCTCCAACGGTATTCAACCCTCTAAACTAGCCTTGAAAGGCTATCAAATATATGAGGTATGAAACCATGTGGTCTTTTGAGTATCTATGCCTATAAATTTGTCTAAATTGACTTCTAGGTGTGCCTGATGCAATTCAGTGTCAGCCGTTTTCAGGAAGTCATGAAGTAAGAATGTCTTGGTCTTGTATTCGACCTAGAAGAACTGCATTCTGAAAACCTTGAAGATTGACTGTTCACACGATGTTGTTTAGACAAGTTTTTCTATGACTACTAAAAATAGCCTTGCCGGGGTAACTTTTTACAAAAAAAATTGAGACGTGGGTTTTGTTGAGAATAATTTTCTAAACAAACCGAGATCGTCAAAAATTCAAAAAAATGATTTTTTCTATGGCATGCAAGAGCCCTTCGGTGAGAGAGACAGTGAGGCACCTGAAAAAATCTAACACATGGGTTTTGTTTGTCCTTCAAAGCTAAACAAACCCAATTTGTCTATTTTTCAAAATCGTGACTTTTTCTGAAAACCCTAAAAAATAAGGTCAACAAGGCTACTTTTTCTAAAAGAATTTGACACATGGGTTTTGTTGAAAAAGTTATGTTGATCATACCCAGAAGGTCAGATTTGTGAATAACCTCTGTTATTTGGACATGCAAGAAGATCTAAGACAAGAGTAGAAGAAAAAGAGGGGAAGAAGTTCGAAAGTTATAAACTGCTTCTCTGAATCTTCAAGAAAATCATGCTTGGAGATGTAAACTCTGATATACCATCCCTTTGTGCAACTAATTCTTGAAAATATGAAAAGCCCTTTGTCAGATCTTCAAATGATGTTTGGAGAGAAAAATATTTGTTCTTGAGCTCCTTGTCCTATAAAGAAATAATGAAGAATGGATGCCTAGATGCTTTTGATATGTCAATCTGAGGTTGCAAGCATCAATTAGGCATCCAAAACCTAATTAGGGAGTCAATCTACCTGATCAGGAGTTCACTGGAGAGAATTCCACCAATTTTGGGACGTTTTAGCCATGTAAAGGCCTTCAAAATATCTCAACTTCAGTCAACTATGGCTATTTTGACTTTAGGCGTCCAAGTTGAGGAGTTGAACAATTTTTTCTTCTTTTTCTATGATGAAATGCCTTTGTTCAATCCCTGGTTTTGGTTGCTCGGTTGATCTTGAAGTGTTCTTGACAGATCCACTACTAAGATAGAACAACTCTGATGAAGTGTACTTGGGAGCTACAAAGCTTAAAACCTAAGTCTGATGCTTCTGATTCTTGGGTGCCTTTTCCCAAGAAGGTGCATTTTTCACCAGACTTAGTCAATTTCTTGAGTGTTTTTCAATTCCTCCAGTTCGACCCTCTATGCTTAGATCTGAGATCACCGAAGACTAATGATTTCAGTGATCTTGTTGAATCATAGGATGGATAACTAGTTCAGCCTTGGAAAGGATGACTGGCTTCACGAACCCTGAAGTTTGATTTAGGTGCCTCAAAAGCTTGGGTGCCCTTGGCTTGTAGGGGCGCCTTTGACCTTTTGACTTGTTATTTTCATGTTACAAACTTTCACAAACAGTCCCAATTTGATCTTTGTCGTCAGATGTTTGATTTGTCAGTTGTCTTCGCTGACGGTGTCATTGTTGAGATTGATCAAAACGGAGAAGGTCATCATGGAGGTCACTGAGCTTGCAAATTGCATTTGATTGCCCAAAAAGTTGGGCGCCTATTTCTAAGAAGGTGCAAATTTCTTAACACAACCAATTTTTTGTGTTCATCTCGCCTTCATCTTTGGTGTTTTCTGCTTGATCTTTGTTTGCAAATGTTAGACAGGTCTCGTGAACGTGCAACTAGATTGATCGCGAAGCTGAGAGGATGTTGAGCAGATGCTTAGGAGAAATCAGTTGTTGAAAACCTCAATAGGTGGCTCAAAATGATGGGCGCCCTTGGCCTGCAGGGGCGCCTCTGCCTTGACTGTAATTCTTTGATAATACATGCCTTCAACATCTCCTATCTATGCTTTCATTTGTCGATGATCGATAAATCAAGTGATCTCGCTTGACGATGCACCGGAAAGCCAGTAAAAACACAAAGGAGATGGTTGCCTTGGTAAAATTTGATGACTGCCTTTGACCATTTTAACTACATGGGCGCCCCTTGCCAGCAAGGGCGCTTTTAGCATGTGGTTTCATCATTTCTTTGAAAATCTTCATCTCTTTGTGTGCCATGTTCGCCATGTGGCTTGTTTGGTTTGAGCTTCGTCATTGACGATGTGAACGTGTGCATCCTAGCAATCACCTTCCCCATGTTGCGTGTATGGATGTTGAAAAAATAATGAAGGCATTCGACTACACAACCTCCTTCTAGTAGCAAGGCGTGCATTTTCCAGACTTGGTCAATTTTTAGCATTTTCCACTTTTGAAAATCCCCTCCATTTTAGAGCATCTATTCGAGCATTTTTCGCCATGGATTCTTCATTGAAGCTTTTGAGGCTTAGATTTCACCGCCTGGTACTAGCCATTCTACCATTAATGGTTGCGAGGGTCTTAGCTTTCTTCCTGAAAAATGAAAATAGACCCACCAGAGTAAAACAAACATTTTGGTGATTTTGACTTGACTAGTGTGATCGTGAAGTCAAATTATCCTATCATAATCATTTTCAATCATTTCTAGAGAGGTCCTATTTTTTAGGGTTTTCCTAAAAACAGGGGTTTGAAACCCTAATTTTCAAATTTTCAGAAATTTGCAAGTATCTTCCTTGACATAAACCCACAAAAAACATGTTTTGTTTGACCTAAAACATACTTTTGACAATAATTTTGCATGATTTGGATCATTTTAAGCAAAATGCCTTATTGAAGCAAAAAATATTTTGGGTACAACACCATACAACTACAAATTGTTGTACAATTCTTAGAACGAGCCATATGTTTTGGAACAAAACTATAATGCATGTAACATAGAAGAGTTCTATGCAATTCACTACATCAACTTCATGCATTTCAATCAGTTGCCAAGAGAGTGAAGCGTGGAATTCTCAGTGGAAAGGGCTGTAATAGTAGTTTGATATCTTGAATTTGTATCATGCTCTTCAATCAACAACTTCATCTCTATTTAGCAACCATATCACAAGATATTTATATTTTCTATATTTTTCTTTCCAAATGTTTGATAAAATGTCTACATTCAAATTGTTTGGCATAATTCTTGGGTTTGGTATCAATCTGGTTATCATTCCATATTGTAATAAAATGTGGTTTATCGCCAATTAAAAGTAGAATTTGGTTTTGCAAGAAGATCCTGGACTATTCATTGTTGGATCCATCTTATTATTGTAAGATCATGAACATTTCACCATCATATCCCCTTTATTTTCAAATCATTATCTACAATTTTGACGCTGACACAATTTTTCTTGTTATCTTTCAATTTGGCATTGATCTCAATTTGTATATCATTATCTATTCTTTTGATATTGACCAATATATTAGTTCAATATTATTTGTAATCTAAATGGCTAACCTCTAGTAATTTATATTTTTATATTTAATGTCCTTATAGTCTCTATATGTTCTCACCTTGCCCACATCAAGATCTTGGTGATTAGAAATTTTGAGTTGATTTTGAAATTTGGATGAAATCCAACTAGCACTATTGTCAAAAACATTAAACAACTACTCGCGCTTGTAAGAAAACCATATGACTTAAGCATTTGTATTCAAATGCAAGGTTGTCTCAAATTTATTAGGGTCTATGTGATAATGTCATATCTAATAAATAACCTAACATTTTGTGCAAAGAAAAGAATATTGTTGTCTAGTACTATTTTGTACATTACATAGTAAAAATTGATAAGGTGATACTAGATAAAGTTGACACTTTACATAATGTTGTAGATGTACTGACAAAGCTTATGAGCATAGAAAAAATTAGGTGGTGATATGAGTCCATGAGTTTCTCAACCCTTAACAATTAGTTAATAATGCCAATACTTCATCTATTCTTGCAAGGTGTTCAACAAGTGGGAGAATATTAGAAAAATTATCTCAATCTTGCTCATAATGTTCAATATATAAATCATACAATTTACAAACTATGAAATAAAAAATCTCAATTTCTAAGATAGAGTTGGTGTTTTGCTAAAATAAAAATTTGAGTTGTTCAACATCACTTCCAAAGATGCTTATTGCGTAGATCTTTTCAAGATTTTTTTTTTCAAAAAAGGAGTCCCACTAACCTCATTGATTAGAAGTTATAGCCTCTAGAAGTCGATCTCATGCATTGGAAATATGCAAACATCTACGAAATGTAAAAGTGTTGTGAGAGAAAGTTACTTATGTTAACCAACTTATAATGCATGTTAAAACACATAATAGCATCTTTGAATGGACATAATAAAGCCAAAATGGAATATCCAATTTGGTGAGTGGATTGTGACATGCTTATGACAAGTGGAAAGAATATGTTATTTTTAACATATGAACTAATCTTTTGATGTGGGTGTTGGTTTTCAACTATCCGAGCACCACATTCTTAGGAAATTTTAACTAATAGTTTTGTAATTAGTATTTGATTGTTTCATATATTATCTTTCCTATATATTGGGTGCTATAGATGGAGATGTTTGATAGTTGATTTGCAAGTATTTTTATGCATTTGAAATTTCTCCAAAGTAGTATGTTTGTTAGACACGTACAAAAGCATGTCTCTAAGACTGTATTGTAACCTTCATTACCAATAATACAATTGATTTGTGTTTTAGGGACTTCAGTTTTTCTTCAAAAAGGACTTCCCCACATACATCTGTGTTATGATATACTTGCTTCTATGTTTGTATGTTTCTCATTTCCATAATTGTAAAGATTTAAAAAATGCTTCAATAAATGTAAATTGATCTTTACTAATCAATCTCAAAGTATGGTTTAGTCTTTGATAAATATTAACTCTTAATTATTATGCTTAGTGCAATTCTCCTATAGATTGGAAAACGTGTTTATTTATGATTTAGTATGTTTAGTTAAAACATCTATAGCGATAATTTCTTAACATTCTCAACACATCATTGAAATGCACAATTAGTTTTATCTTCAATTTAATTGCATTGTGTCATTGAAGTTGTGCTTTTTACTCTTGTCATTTTTCTCATCTCAATGACTTAAGGTGTACAATATTTTAATATTAAGACTCGAGAAATTGTCCCCAAACAATCATGTTACTTAACAATGCAATACAACATATTCATGTAACCATATCTATTTTATGGCAAGAGAATTGTTGTCAAGTGTAAAGCCACTTGGTTCTTATGTTAGAGACTAAGATTCAAATATCCCCAAATAACATCTAAGCATTGATTGGTGTGTTGGAGCAAAATCATTTCTAGGCCTACAAGTGACACACGGGAAAAATCAAAGTGTAGAGAAAAAGCAAGGGGATAGAGTAGTGCAAAGATGTTGGAAGGAGTAGGAGGATGGAAGGAGTTGGAGCAAAGGAGCAAAGTTGTAGTCAAATTAGAAGGAAATGGTGGAGGAGCAATAGTCCCACAAGAGATGGTGCATAGGAAAATGTATAGCAAAGATGGAGGAGCAAAACAGTTGGAGTAGAGAAGTGGTCCCCTAAGAGGAGCAGGTGGAATGAAATCAAGCACTAGCCTCACAAGAGAAGTTTAAGGAGCAGTAGTATTACGAGGACATAGAGGCACTAGATAAAGAAATATCCCCATAAGATGTATGGGCAAGAACCTCTACTACTATCTCTCAATCTTTGAAAAAATTGGACTTATTTTATATTTATTATATGCCCTACCCTCGTAGGTAACATGCCAAATTTTGTAAAAAATTATAATCATATAGAATGAATAGGAACTAGAAGAGTAAAGGTGTAGACATTTTCTAATTCCATTTGTATGAGAAATGCTTCCTTGATATTTCATGCTATTTTTTAAAATCACATATTCACTTTCTCAACCATAGTTCATATCTTTGTTATTATATTTACAATTGTCCCCACTTGGATTTAGGAGCATTTGGAGCCTTTGAAAATTATATGTTATTTCTTTTCCTTTCAATAGGAATTTGGATACAACCCAAGGTTTTGCATGGCCTATGTTTTTAACTCAGGTGTTGTAGCACAAAAGATTGCTTTGAAATTGATAAGAAAAAGGGAGTTAGCACTTGTAATGTCCCATTGGGATCATTAATGAGTTTTAGCATTGTTGTGACCTATTTCACACATCGCCCCATTGCAAATGGGGACCCCCTTCTTTTTGTTTTTTGGGTTTTTGCCTTGGCAGCGCAACTGCTTATCACCATTTTATTTACAATGAGGAGTTAGAGTTTGTAGAAATCATCTGAGCCAAGTAGAGAATTCAAGCCCGTATCAGTGCCTAGATGTCATGGAAGTGCTCAGAAGGACCAGTAGATGAGGAACGCCATTGCTTTGAGTCAATTCTGACACTTCCTATTTTTTAGGGATTCTGCTTTTTTGCTTTTTTATTTATGGCATTTTTAGGCCATTTTGGAGTTCCTATTTTTTAGGGATGTTTTTTGTTTTTTTCTATTTTTGGAAAGTTTCTATTTCGAGGTCCCACTGATCATGAAGTTAGCACTCCTCCAGATTGAGAGAAATCAACATGAAAATCAAGGTAAAAGGTAAAAATTGATGAAAAATGACGAGTCTGAGAAGTTCGCCCATGAGAAAGAATGCCAGACATGGTCCAAAGTCCGCCCTTGCCTCTAGCAAGCCAAAGGCGGGCACTGGTAGGCCAAGCTCCAAGTCCGCCATGTCTGGAGAAGCCTCCAAGTCCGCCATGCCTTGGAAAGAGTCAAAGTCCGCCATGGAATGAGCAAGCTCCAAGTCCGCCCTTGGAAGGAGAAGCTCCAAGTCCGCCCATGTCTTGACAAGGCATCAAGTCCACCCTTGGCAGAGAAGGCACAAAGTTCGCCCTAGAAGAGAAGTGGATGGAAAGACAAGCCTCCAAGTCCGCCCATGGCTTGATGAAGTGCCAAGTCCGCCCTTGGACAAGTAAGATGCCAAGTGCGCCAATGTCAAGGAGAGGCTAAAGTCCGCCCAACTTTGGAAGAGGAAATTTTCTAAGGCATGGATAAAAAATATATGCCTAGAGAGAGAGGGGATCAAGCTGGCATAAAATCCACTCATCGACATGACGAAATAAAATTCTAAGGCATAGAAGGAAGAATGTCTGGCAAGGCAAGCATGAAGTCCACCCAACTCAGCATGAAATAAATCCCTAAGGCATGAATAAAATACAAAATGGCAGAGAGATCTTCAGGTTCGCCCAACCTAGAAGGAGAGAATTTGAAATTTTTGACTAAGTCAGATGTCTAGCCAAGTACAAAGTCCGCCACAGGAAGAGAAATGTCTAAGCCTTGGCAAAGTTCACCCAAAGAAATGGCTAAGGCAACATGAAGTCCGCCTAGACACCAAGGGGAGCAATGGCAGGCACAAGGCAAAGTCCGCCTTCCAACAGGGAAGCATTTCCAAATTGGTGAATTCCGCCATGAAGGTGTCCAGCCACAGGGTCAAGTGCGCCTAGAGGAAAATGCATCTCGTCCAGCCAGCTTCAAAGTCTGCCCTTGGCATGAAAATCTTGAAGTTCGCCCCCCTTCCCAGCATGGTAAAAGTTTCTAAGGCATGGAAAAGGCGTGACTGGCAAGAAGACTCCAAAGTCCACCCTCAAACAAGATGGAAGATATCTAAGGCATGAAGTGCCTAGAGGAGAGATGTGAGATGGCAAAGAAGCTTCCAAGTCCGCCCACCCAAGAGGAAAATTGGCAAATCTACTGAGAAGTCCGCCAAACTTTGGAGGCAAGGAAAATTTCTAAGGCATTGGCAAAGTGCACCAAGCATGAGAATGTCTAAACACTTACCGAGTTCGCCTAGTATGAAGATGGCAGGCCGAAGAAAAAGTCCGCCCAAATGGAAGTGCACATGGCCTAGCCAAAGATGAAGTCCGCCAAAGCATGTCCAGCCAACCTTGAAGTCTGCCATGCTTTTATCCAAGCCAACTTCTAAGTCCGCCTTGTCCAAGACACAGCCAAGTCCGCCAAGGAGAGAGAAAAAGAATTGGCTTGCCAATGAGGAAGTCCGCTCAAGCATAATAGAAAATTGGCATGACATGTGCCAAAGTCCGCCAAGGTTAAAAACAAACATGGTAAAATTTGCCAAGAGGAAGCAAAAAAATGGCTAAGTGTGGAATTTTCCTACAATAAAAGGATCAAATTTTGACTAAGTGTTGGAAAGATAACAAGAAAATGAAGAGGAATAAAGAGAAAATGAATAAAATTCTTGCCTAAGGATGGAGCTTGCCCTACTTAGCACAAGTCAAACTCAGAATTGAAGACAAATGCACAAGAAAAGTTCATTCGAGCATAAAGATGGCCAAAATCTTGGCTAAGTGTTGGATGGTCCACATGAAGGCGTTACAGAATGAAATTGAATAGCCAAAGTATGGGAAATACTTCACAAAGAAAGTTTCAATTTCTTCCATTATGGTGAAGGCACAGGAGAGTTCTTCTCCAAATTCAGGGCACTTGAAGGAATTTCGAAGCAATCAGGAAAGAAAAGTTCAATAACTGCTCCAAGGGGAGACTACCAGACTTCAAATTCAAGTGAGAAGAAGAAATCAAAATCTCAAAGGAAATCCAAGATCAAAGCTAGGAAGAAACAAGCACAAAGGATAGAGTCGGTGGCAAAGAAAGATATTCTAGGGCAAGTGGATGGAAAAAGAACAAGGAGACAAAGGAGGACATCCAACACACTGAGGTGGTGCCTCGTCATCTTCCAACCAATCAAATTGTTCCAAGTCAACATGTCTAGGTTCAATGAACCTAACTTATCCATTGAGTTGGTTTATATTTAGCAAGAAGGACAAGTGTCCTAAAATGTAATTTTCTCATTGGTTGAGAGGTAGTTAATTATGACAAGCCCTAATTAGGGTTTTATTTTGTAATCTCGGTCGTTGATTCGAAATCAATCTTGGCCATTGAATTGTAATTGAGGAGCCTATAAATTGAGCTCACCCCTCATTTGTAAAATGTGAAGCGAGTAGTATGAGATTGTTGCGATAAGACTATTTCCGTTAATAAAAGCTCTAGTGCATGATTTGCTTAGAACCACTTTTATTTTCAAATAGTGTGCAAGGTTTACATCTCCTTCAACATTTAGAGTAAAACTAGTATTTTATTTGAATGTTTGTTAGTGAATGATAGATTTGATAGTAGTGGTAGATGAAATTAAGCTCATACTTTTGTTGAATAGATGATTTGTATTCGATGTGTAAAGTTAGCTTGAGCTATTAAGTTGTGGATGCTTAACTTCCATTTGGATAATTGTTAATTCAAACATGAAAATCATTATCACCTCCATTGAAGATTGCACCCACTTTGCGTAGTTATCCTAAGGAGGCAAAACAAAGTGTGGTTATTCCAGTTTTGTCTAGTCACTATCGTCTCTTGATTTCTTAGGTGTAGCTTAGACCTCTAAACCCTTGCCTTTTGCATTTTTTTTGGAAAATTTGAAATACTCGATGGAAGGAGCCTTCAATGATAAAACTGTCTAAGTCCTCAACCAGCAAATCACAACGCCCACTGGCCTTATCTACATGTCATGAACTGACTAAAGAAACATTGGAGTTATTGCACAATCTTCTTAGTATTTGCAATCACTTTACAAGAGAGGATAAAGTGTCCTTGGGCATTTTATTCTGTGTTTCGTGGGTATTCAAAACGCACACCAACAAGCATGAAATTGATTATGGCATCAAAGATCATTGAGATGGTTAACGTGCGGTCACAACTTATTTTAGATAGCTACTAGACGTGTTTGTCCAATGGATATTGGAAGATGGGGACATAACAAAATTGGATTGCGTCTACGCCTAGAGAATATTCATAACATTGGCTGTTAGTAGACAACAAATCCCAAATTGGTGTTGTGTGAATTTAAATGATATGTTCCGCATTCTCAAATAATTTAATGGAGCTTGACATCTTAAGCTAGAAAAACGCATTCTAGGACATCTTCAGCTACTAAAGATGCAAACTAGGAGAACTTAAGCTCCAAGTAGAAATTAACGAAAACTATTTTTAAAAATAAAGCAATTCATGTGAAATCTTTAAGAATAAGATCAACATGAAATTCTTGATGAGACAAACACGCATACATCAGCTTCTTACAAGAATCGTTTATTTATTTCTTCCATAGTTTCGTTTTGAATAGACAATAAGGTCAACATGAATTTGTTGATGAGACAAATGGCAAATACCTTGGTTCCTTACAAGAACCACTAATTTATTTCTTCCATAAAAAAAAAAAATCAAAGAACAATAAATTCTATACACAAGACACACAACTTTCTTCTTTGCTCATAATAACATTTCTCATTTTATGATGTGAGTCTTCGTTTTAAAATCTCAAAATTCAGTATTCTATTAAAAAACTGAAAGGTTTAAGTTTGAATAACTCTTTGCTTTTAGTGTTCCATAACATAAGCTTTGTATGTTACTATTGTTGTTTATCAGCTTTTCCAATGTACCATTCATGACACAAGGACATCTGCAATACGAGGGGTCAACATTGGCCAGTGTATTATAGAGTGCATATTACAGATTTTTTTGGTACATAACGTACATCATATTGAGGCAGCCATGAGAAAGTGAAGAAAAAGAACATGACAAGAATTCAACAAAACTCAAGCATCTGCATGTAACATGATATTATTCAAACATCCTAAAAGAAGATAAAACTATACATAGCTTGACAAAGGGATTCAAGTGCCAAAAAACGCAAAAAAAGGCTACTTTGTGAAAACAGATCACGCTAGATAATGTCAAATCTCTAATGTAAATAATTACAACCATGCAACTCCAACATCCCAAAATAGAACAGTAGTCAAAAGAAAACATCTGATTTCCAAACTAAATTTAGGCTTCAATGTTTGAACCGAGGAATCTGCATCAACCCAGTAATAAGAATGGGAATGAATAAGCATTAAATATTGCTTAAAATTTCTTCAAACTAAAAATGAGGCAATACATGAAAGTGAATTTTCTTTCCCAATTAATGTACAAAGACATTGAAATCAGCAAACATGTCATTTGCATCTCTCTATGCAAGCTAATTAAAAAAGCATCATAGATTCGAAGGTAAACATCATAAAGAGAAGAGAACCAACAGAATATAGAACAGAGGACCAAGTGACCTCTTTTTCAGTGTCAAGCTTTGGAATATATTGCATGAGCATATAAAAATAATGGGAATGTGTAAACATTAAATGTTCCCTTAAATTCCTTTAAAAAAAATGAGGATTGCATGAAAGCAAATTCGCTTTACCAATTAATGTAGAAGGACATTACTGTGTAAGATGAAAATACAGTCATACGGCAATACTAATAAAAACATGGTTTATTGTAATGTAATTGGTAGTCATCAAATTGTTGGAACCCAATCACTGTCGTCAGCAACATAGATTTCTACCTTCTGCAAAAAGGATGTGGTCATCTCATAAGATGTCTTATTTGTCACTGACAAACCTAGAAATGAACCCTAAAAACCTATGCTCCACGGGGTTTCGGGGATGGCAAGTACCCGGTACGCCGGGACAAGTTTCTGGTACGGGGGTACTTTTGGGTCATTTTTTAGGGGACGGCTGATAAAAAAATAGGGAAATTTTTAAAAATATAGAGAAATTTCAAATGTTCATAGCATAACATTGATAAAGCATTCATTCTAGACATTGTATAAGCTTATTATATATCATTAGACTTGAATTGAGATTTCACATGAGAATCGACAAACAAATTAACAGAATTCAAATGCTTTTCATTATCAATGTGCATACATATCATATAAGAGTTTGATAATTATAACCAAAATGCCCAAAGGCTCCAAGTCTCAACTATGAAATGACATGATAAACATAAAACTAAGAAAATATATCGCTGTCCAGTGTCCCTAATCAGCAAAAGGTAGGTCTAAATCAGCATCGCCATTGGAGCTCGAGTCTAAGTCAGTGTCAGTGTCCATGTCAATAGAAGGATTTGCCTCAGCCAATGGAACCCCAACCAATCCCTCCTGTGCATCCTCATCCTCAATCTGCATAGCATCTTCGGGATTAACATCCCATCATAAGGCTAGAGTCTGACGATACTCACTAGACTGGCGATCCTGTAGCCGCAAAGCACTGTGTACTGCCACCAACTTCTCTGATTGTCTAGAGGTAAGGCAGTTCCTCTTGACTGATTGGATGAAACTATATGTGGACCAATTCCTCTCAGCAGCAGAGGAACTAGCAACCTGTGAAAGAAGACGAACGGCAAGTAATCTCAACTCTGGTGCATCCTTCCCATGCCACGTCCACCATCCAATAGGGTTGGTTTGAGCCAATGTAGCTCTATCCATCCTTGCCTTTGGTTTGCCGAAGGTTGAACCACGAAGATTGGCAAATGCAAGCCACTGTGTGCGAAGTATAGTAGATTCCTCTGAAGTATACATTTTTGTAAGGGCTTTCATGAAGCCTTCTTTCACCTCTTCATCATGAGATGGAGCCACTCTCCCAGGTCTCGGTGCATACCATTTTGGATTGAGAGCATAGGCTGTCATATGTAGCGGGGTGTTCATAATGTCCCACCGTCGCGTCACAATGGGCCTAAGATGCTCCTCATAAAATGCCAAAGTAGGGTCCTTGCCATAAATTGCTTGCTTGACCTGTCCAAGCATACTATCAAAGGTCTCATAAATCTCTCCAAGGCTAGGAGAGTCAGTATCAGCATATCTAATCACTTGCACAATAGGCTGGATGAAGGAGCATACATATCTGCAAGTGCAAACAAGTTACAAAAATTAAAATCAGCTAGCCTATAAATATTAAATAATAAAATGAAAATCAGCAATAATAAAATTATGAAATAATTCAAATAAATAATAAAATCAGCAATGCCAATTTTCTTACCTCATTGTGGACCACCAGTCATCATCAAGGATTTTTTGTTTCACCCTTTTTCCCTCTGGTGTGCTTGACTCATGCCATCTACCCCACTCTACATTGACCACCATTATTTGTAGAGCCTCTTGGATCTCAACCATCCTCTCCAATAAAATGAAGTAGCTGGCATATCTAGTCTCCACGGGCTTGAGGAATTCCTTCCTCGAAAATGTTTTGAACAAAGCAAGTGAAGTCTGATGGTTGCAAATGAACATTTGCAACTCTCTAGCCTCTGCAACCACTGCCTACACCCAATCTATCTTCCCAATGTCCTTCAAGGTATTGTTCAATGCATGCACACAACAAGGGGTCCAGAAAATGTGCTTATAAGCACTCTCCATCATCAATCCAGCTAATTTACACACACAGGTTGAATCGGTCACTACCTGGCAATGGCATATCATCAAGTTGATATGAGATTAGTATAGATATCAATTTAATAATTTAATAAATTTTTTAATTTATAGATGATGTCTCACATTCCAAATCAAAAATAAGAAAGAAAGAAAATCAAAATGTGAATCTGTGATCAATACCTGCACAACATTAGAGGCTCCAACCTCCTCTATAGCATCTCTCAAAATCTGAAATTGGAAGGTTGCATCCTTCCTTTTGCCCGAACAATCTATAGCTCTAAGAAAATAAGAGCCTGCTGTACTAGTCACAATAAGATTGATGAGTGGCCGATGTTTGATATCGGTCCACCCATCCATAACTATGGAGCAGCCATCTGTCAACCATGTTTGTCTCATGTCCTCCATCAAAATACTCACCTTGGAGTACTCTTTATCAAGTAGAGTGGTGCGTAGCTTAGTTTCTCCAGGTGGAACATATGAGGGACCAGCAGCTATTATATCTTTGCACATTTTTTTAAAATATGGTGAACGTGAGACATGAAATGGTATGGCATTACCATAAAAAAACTTGGCAATAGAGGAATCAGCCCCATCTTTTACTGTAACATTAAACATATCAGCAACATGCATACTTCTTTTCTTTCCTCTAGTAGAATCCTCCCCCACATGAGATCGAGAAGCTGAAGCAACATCCATTGATGGTGTAGGCATTCCCATACAAGGCTGCAAACTCTCAATTGAAACCCCTTTCTTTAATGCCTCCCCCTCCATATGCAATCTAGTTGCCTCAATTTTTTCTTGTTGGGTTATTTTTCTACACCCTTTCACCCCTTGACCACCAATCCACAAAAGATGGCAATAAACTCTCGTATAGCTGCCCTTGTATTGTTTGTGGCACAAATGACACTCCCATAATCTACTACCCCCCGAATTTTTTTTCTTATCTTTATCAACTCTTGTTGCAAATTGTAGTAGAGGCTTTTTGGGGTTAAATGGGCCTTTTGCCCATTTTTTGAGGGTTTCAGATGGACATTCAAATTGGTTTGAGCTTGCTGACCCTACTCCACTCCCACTCTCTGAACACCCCCCAATGTTTGCAGTTGCACTATTTCTAGGTCTATTTCTTGTTCTTTGAGTTTGAGTTCTTTCTTGCATTTGAATTTCAATATCATGATCATCACTTTCACTATCACTGCTGCTACTCATGATTGTTTTTTAAATTCAAAGAGCTGCAAGTTGAAAAAAAAATAAAAATGAACCCACAATGCCCTTCTTATGTGTTAGTATAACTTAAAAAAATCTTGCAAAAATTAGAAAGAAATAGCAAATACAAAAAAAAGATGAAAAACATACCTCTAATATGCTGAAATGATGCCCTAAGCTCCTCTCCAACCTGTTGTTTTCTCCTTCACTCAGCTGCTCCTCTTTTGCTTTCCTTCACTTCACAATGGAAAAGTAAAAATGAGTTACTTTTTTCTCATTTTGGAGTTTAAATGTCACTTACATTAGGTCAAGTGTGATGGGGCATCCCTTGTGGGCCCACCCATAGCTTTATTTTTATAAAAAAACTCTTACTTTTAAAAAAAAAAGCTTTTTTTTTTGGCTGGGCCGTAGGGTACTGCTAGAAGTACCCGATACGGTCGGGGTACGGCCAGGCAGTACCGGGTACTTCTAGCAGTACCCAAGTCCCCTAAAAGTACCCAAGTCCCCTTTTTTTGGGAAATCGTCCCCTAGAAGTACCGGGTACTTGGAGGGCAAAAGGGTACTGCTAGGTTACGTTTCCTAGCAGTACCCGCGTCCCCGATTCGTACCCGGTACGGGAAACGGGTAAAAACCATAGGGGACGCGTCGCCGTGGAGCATAGCTAAAAATAGATCATAGTCCTATTTAAGTTTGGACTTGACTTCTCATACCACACTTTCCACAAATGGCCTAAGACACCAATAACAAAGAAGGGAATAGACTATTCCATATGCCTAAGACACCAAGAGGTGCACAACAATAGAAGCACTAGGAGAAAAGGGTACAAACATGAAGTTCCAAACGCTGGAGGGAAAGCATACCAGACACAAAGCAAGAAAGGAGAAAAGACGAGCATAAGAATAAATATAAAAAAAGATATATATCACAAAGAGGACAAGGACGGACTAGAAGAATAGCAAAAGAAAGGATCTTATGAAAAGCATGAAGAAGAATCGAAAAAAGGGTACAGAAAAGAATGTGAAGAAGGTAACAGGGAAGAATCTTTGAAAGATCAGAAGGACGAATTTAAATAACACAAGAAAAAATCCAACGAAAAGCACAATGAAGAATATGAAGAACATGAGAACTTCAGTGCTTGTGAAGGAAGATTGTGCCCTTCATCTACTCAAGATCTAAATAAGCAAGTGGAAGACAAGGTTGAATAGTCCAAGGACAAAGAAAAATAAGCCACGAAGGTGGTTGCATATAGACATCACCATGAGAGCCACAACAATCAAGGAGGCATAGTGCAAAGAATCTAAAGAACAATGACTAGGGAGTATACTTGGAATCAAAGTAAACACTATGGATATGCTTGGCATCAGAGCACAAAATGATGATGAACCTATATGGAATCAATGAAGCAATGGCTATTGTGATGAAGAGTGTCACTGATGGGGCAACCATAGTTACAAAATTCATGACTCAATTGCAATAAATCATGGATCAGAAAGAAAACGAATTTTTTCAATGCAAAATGACTATATTATCATTAACTTGCAACTATGTTTTCATGAACTTGCAGTGAACAATTTTGGCCCAAAATACTGTGGATAAATCCAACTTTTGGGAATGTATGGCAATTTTGTAAAACTGTATATTGCAATTTTTCATTTTCTCAAAAACCCTAACACCAAATCTAACCCAATTATTCTGCTGTAATTTTCAAAAAACTTTACCATAACCAAGTTTTTTCTTGATTAAATAGTGAATAACTGAAAAAATCTTTATTTTTTAGTTTGTCGATTTATTCCAAAGAAATTTCTTTGCTACTATGAGGAAAACTAATGACAAATAAGGGAATAGGTATTCCATGCCCAAGACACCAAGAGGGGCACTGCAATAGAGTTCCTACGAGAAAAGGGTAAAAGTACAAACATTTGCATCTTGAAGGAAAAGAAGCATACAAAACATAAGGCAAGGAAGGAGGAGGAGGAGAGCATAAGGAGAAACTTTAAAAAGAAGATGAAACAAAGAATATAAAAAAGATAATAAGGAAGAGGACAAGGAAGTAATAGAAGAATAACGTAAGGAAGGATCTAATGAAGAGCATAAATAAAAAGAATCCAAAAAGGGGTGTATATATATCATAAGGAAGACAAGTATTAGAAGATGGCATAAGAAAGGATCTAATGAAGAGCATGAAGAAGAAGAATCTAAAAACAGGTAAAAGAGTAATTTTAAAAATATAACAAGGGAGAATCCATAGAAGATCACAAGGACGAAATGGAAAAACAAAAGGAGATACAAATGAGAGCACAAGGGAAAATATGAAAAATAACATGAGGACTTCTACACTTGTGAAGGAAGCTCCCACCGTTCATCTACTCAAGATCTAAACATGCGAGTTAAAGACAAGGTTGAAGAGTCCAAGGAAAAAGAAAAAGAAGGCAAGAAAATTGTAAATAAACATCACCATGAGAGCCACAACAATCATGGAGGTATAGTGTTAAGCATCAAAAGAGCAATGACTAGGGGTATACTTGGAATCAAAGAAGTGAATACTATGGATATGCTTGGCATCAAAAGACAAAATAACCATCAAGCAACACAGAGTAAAGAAGTAATAGTTATAATGATGAATACTGTAATCGATAAGGCTACCAGCGACAAAGAAGGGAACAAGGTAGTCCATGCCCAAGACAAATAGAGAGGCAAGAGAATAGAAGCTCTAGGTGAAAAGGCTAGAAGTATAAAGATCTGCAAGTTGCTAGGAAAGAAGGATACAAAATACAAGGCAAGAAAGGAGGAGGAGGAGAGCATAAGGAGAAATATCAAATGAAAACAACAAAAAAGAATATACAATAGATCATAAGGAAGAGAACAAGGAAGGATTAGAACAATAACACAAGCAAAGATCTAATAAGTGCATGAAGAAGAAAAACTTAAAAAAAAAAGGATGTAAGAATGTGAAGATAAGGGAGAATCTACAAAAATCAAAGACATATTTAAAGAAAAGGAAAATTCCAAAGAAAAAGGCAAGAAAGAGTATGAAAAATACATGAGAACTTCAATACTTGTGAAGGAAGTTCACAGCTTCATGTACTCAAGATCTAAAGAAGAAAGTGAAAGACAAGGTTGAAGAGTCCAAGTGCACAAAAAATAAGCCAAGAGAGTTGTAAATAGATATCACCATGATTGCCACAACAATAATGGAGGCATAGTGCTGAGCATCAAAAAACCAATGAAAAGAGGTATATTTGGAATAAAAAATTAAACACAATGGATTTGCCTGGCATTAAATGACAAAGTGACTATGGACCTAAACGGAATCAAAGAAGCAATAGCCATAGTGACACACAATATCAAAGGAGTGGCAATTGTGGATAATGCAGAATAAGACTAGCATAGAGAAAGCATGGAGTCATCAAGGGCAACCACTTTTGAAAATTATATATATAGATGAATGGATTATTAAGACGATTATCAAGTGCAAATAAATTGTGAAAGCCTTCCAATAAGCTCGCTTCTCCTATTTCAAAGGCAGAATATGTTAATTGGGCTGCAATCTCATTGTATAAGGGGGATGGAATGTTATACACCAACACCACAACATCATGACTTATATGAGGTTATGGAGTACCCAACTTGTGGCACACAACTCATGTTTATATAGAATATTCCCAATACAAAAGTTTTATGATGGATAGAATGGGTAACTTGTGAAGTAAAAATATATTTGGTTATTACTCTGCCTAATGTGTAAAAGGTTTACTCTTCCCCACTATTACTTTCTTGAGTGTTATATATAGTGACAATCTATCATTGTATATGATCATGGATCATGGATTGTGAATATCAATAATTTTGATTGAATGGTAAAGGGTAGAGTATGATAGCAAGTTTAGATCTCATTCTAGGAGATACCTTGGAATGGTTCTTCATGAAATGTTTTATTGGTATAATCACACCTTAAAGGTATTTATGTGTCTCTTTCTACTATATTGAAGATTATGGTTCATTGGCTCACCATACATCTCTTGCACAATGCATTTTTCTTATTGTTTATCATTATTCTTTATAATGAATATTTGTTTCTTAACATTTTACTGTATCTATCAAGTGGCAAGTCACCAATAGAGCACTGCCCACTCAATATAAAGATCAAGAAGAAACAAATCTTACTGATACAGGGAGAGTCCCCCAATGCAATCTTGAAAGGTGCAATAGTGGGAGGCTAATAACCAAAAGGTCCAAAACAATAGCAAACACTAAAGCAATAAAAATGGTAGTGGAAAAAGAATCTACGCAACCAAATAGGAAGGCCTGTAGTGTAAAGACCTGCCCCTATTTGATATATAATTTTTTTCATTTTCACCAATTGGATTACTCAGGCATTTCGTCGAACACTTTAATACCCTGCTGTTCTGTGATTGTAGACAGTTTGTTATCCCTGTATTGGTGTCTTTTCATGCATAGATGGTATAGGAGAGTATTCTCACAACCACTGAACGTACCATATTAAGATATTATGCAAATATATTTTCAGGTTCGTAACTTCTCAGGTATAGGCAACTCATCATATATTTGTCTGAATGCTGTTCTTAATTTAGTTCCCATTGATCCACCAAATTTGAAATGGTTTTATGCATTCATAGACGTAATACAAATTTCTCATAATTTCAAGCACGACACAGTTAATTCTCAGTATACAAGAACAACCAGCTGATAATATTTAACTCAGAAAATTCAATACTGTTTACATTCCTGGAATTAAATATATATGCTTTTGATTTGTCTGCCACAAATCAAAATCATAATATTATAACTAAATAACTTCTGACCTGGAAGCTTGCTTGGTTTTGTTGAACGACAGCTAAGAAGAGATCAAATGGACTCTATAGTAGACAGCAGAGAAAATTGTAGCAACTGCTAAACTCTTGTTGCATTCCTTAAATCGGGAGTCCCCAAAACTTCACGTTGTCCCTTCCAAACTGTAGTGGCATAACCGTTGGCCTTCCTTCCCTTGTTCGGCGGCTCTAGATTGCAAACAGTCTAGTCCTGGCACGGTAAATATGAGACTATAGAAACCAGCGGCTAATTTGTACATTAAATAGCCCGGTACCAATATAATCCAAGTCTTCGATACATTGAATAGCTGATTATGAGACGGAAGCTCCAAGAGTATTCCAGCTACCAATTTCAATGCCAATTTATTCATAAGATTCCTCAATGAACCCATAATCCTCCTATTCTAGCTTTTTGATGCCTCCAAAGCTTCCGCGTCACCGTTGTTAAAGGCCAAGATATTGTTCCTTTACTTCACCCAGACAGCTCCCAATAAAAATTTCAAACTCTGTCGTATTCTCCCGATATCATCTGACGTCCATAATTCAAAGCGGGAAAGAACCAATTTCCAATCTTTATTGCTGTAATGTTCCCTTTCTAGTGGAAGCATTTAAACCCCGAACTTGCATTCAAAGTGTTTCTCAAAGGGACATTAGAAACATTAGAGATCAATAAATTTCAGTAATAATATCTGATAAGATCGAAGATAATATAAATATTTCATTCTAGTCCGAGGATTAGCCATTTCCTTTGTTATGAGTGATTCTTCTAAATATATTTCATAAATACTTTAGGGTAGATAAAAAACATCTTTCAAGATCCCATAGATGGAATTCTATTATACCATTGATCATCATCAAGGCATTATTACTTTAGAAGACTAAATAATTGCTATAAGCATCATTATTGAATGTCGTAAGTAATATATTATATATATTATCTTGTATATATTGTATGTGCCCACTATCTATGATGTATCTATGAATTTTAATATATGTATATATATATATATATATCTAAATATACACTTATCAATTGTTAACATATCATTCCCACTCTCAATATACTATCCATTCTAATATATTCAAATATATCCATAAATCATAATATATTTAAATATATTTATAAGCATCAACTAAGATTTAAATTAATAATATACCTAAATCTACTATTCTTACCTTCTACATATTATCATATTAATCCATACTATAATGGAACTCATACCTGATAAGTGGCGGATCTGTAGACTTGTATGAGTATTATATATACACTTCTTAATTCTATATTTTTCTATCTTTCTTCTTGTTATGCTCAGTTATATATCTATACTCAGAAATATGTATGTTTCTTTCTTTCTTACTGAATATCTCCCTTAGAATATGCATATATTCTAGGAATCAGAAATATCTCCTATCGTCTATATTTCCAATGTGCAATTCTCCTATTCCCGTCCTTATTCATCGTTTATATATATCTGTGTTTAAATCTGATTATATATTCCATTTCTGTTGTCTTTCTGAGTGCAGACCATTATTTCTTTTTCCCATCCCATTCCTTCTTCTATTCACACTTATCTTATATCTTTATGAAATGGTGCATCTCTAATAGACACAATCTTGACTATTTGTCTAACAAACCTTTTTATATCAATTGTTGCTCTAAACTAAATCAAATACTTAAATACCATGATCGCTGCCTTTTCGTACTCTTCCATTTCTTCCTTTACACAAATATATTTGCTGCTCTTCCCTACATATCTGCCTGTTTCTTATTTCTACTTATTTATATATATTTCCATACCTACGTGGAAGGCTGCATCCCAAAAGGCATGACTTTCTACTAAGTACTCCTTTGTCTTATTTACTACCTTGGTAATTATAATCGCTGCCATATTTTTTCGCTTTAAGCGCTGATTTTCCTTAGTAAATGTGATCGCAGCATTTGTGGGTTCAATCGCTGCCTTTTGCAGCCCTTCACATCCATAATTTCAGCCTTACTTTATTTGCTGTTTGTATTTTCTTTATTATGCTTTTATTTTGATATATATTATTTTATGTTTAACATTAATATGTTAACATTATATTATTATAATAATATTAAGTTATTAACATTAATATTTATTTTCTTATATTATAATAATTATAATCGTATCATCTATATATATATATATATATAATTTTATATTGCAATTTCGGGGCCATGACAATTGCTCCTGAATGTTTAATCGACATTATGTGTGTAGTTCCGCTTGCCTTAGATACTTCTGACTGTTCACATTCTTTCACTATCCCAACGCCAAATCTATTTTAAACTCAGGTGGCACCTTGGAAATTAACGGCTCCAAACACTGATTTCTCTTCCTTGGTTTTCTTTGTCACTATTCCTTTATTGATGCTATTGATTTGATGCGTATAGTGCTCAGAAGAAAGAACGACAGCTTCTTGATACGTCTTCCCAAGATGGTGATAAAGACTTAAAAAAAGCAACGAACTTCCTACCGTCTCTCCAAGAGGAACAGATTAATTCTCAAGAAGTGACGAATTTTGTCATTGAACTTGCAATATACTGCTTCGACTCACAAATATTAAATTACAGCCCCTTCTTTCATACGGTATCAATTTTCTTCTAAAGAAGGCGTTAAATTAGAGTAAAGGCAAATAGATAATAGGCCTGACTACCCTTTAAAAGTTCGCATGCTTTGAACCAACACTCAACCAACGTTTCTGAGCTTTGACAATTTTCTGGTTGCCGCACAATAGCCGGATTTTCTGAAGCCCATTTCCCTTAGTCTTGCGTATAGTATTTCTCAATTTATGACATTAATCTACAACAGCATTGCACCAGATATAGAATATCCATATCCCTTAATTTATTATGAGACTCAGTTTTCAAGTTTTCAAATAACCAGTGTAAAATACAGCACCCAAAATCAAAAATATTATTTATATATCTGCATTCAACAATCTGAATAACAAACTTCAACTAAACTATACTATTAAAGCACCAGCACAGACCCTGGAATAGGACTGTCAGCTATCATCCTGGGGCATCTTCCAACACCGAAGATGATCTTCTTCCATAGGTCTCCCCACCTCATAAAGGCTATGAACTACGTCCACCAACAAGAACCCATTCCAAATCCAAAATCCAGCTTGTTGAAACAATGCTCCAAAAATCTTTTATTCTTTCTCATCAGGTAACTCCTCCTGACTTCTTGACTTCTCCTTTTTTATCTTTTTCCATTTTTTAATTTAATTCTCTTTTGAATTCACTTTAAAGTAACTTATTTAATTTATTTTAACTTTTCAACTTAAGTTACTTTTGCTCCATTAATTTAAGTTGTCATTTTTAATTTACTTTTTTCAACAACTTAGATTAATTACTTAACTTTATGCTGACACATAAAAATTGGGGACGTTACATATAGTTACCTTATTGATCAATATTGAGAGAGTTCTCTCCATCAATATAGTGACAAATGTTGGAAGACTCTCGATTGCGTGTGAATATAATGATAGAATTTCTATCTTCATTAGTTATATGTTTGTAGATAAGTTCGCTATACTATGTGTATAAGAATAACCAATATATGTTTTGCAAATTTTTTAGTACTACAAGAAATTTGAAATAATAGTAGGCAAACCAATTGCACATATGATTGCTATTTAATTTAAACATGAATATTAACAAACCTCTATTCCACCAGGTCCAATTTTATTACGAGAAATAAAATTAAGAATTATTGAGGAGAATTCATCAGGGACATCTTCCTGCATTAACAAATTCAAAGAAGAAACTATATGATTAGATTATTAAATAGTATGAAATTTTTTTTAAGAACAAAAATAGTGCTCATTAACACTTCCACCATGGATTGTAGAAAGAAACCTGGATGGCATGGCCTGTGTGACGAATTACTATCATCTGAAATTTGCCTTGCATTTGGCCAATTGTTAAGGATCTACAAGTAATTTGAAAGGTATTAAATAGTAAAATCATTAACAATAATAAGCAGGCATAAAAAAATTAAATCTCAATTATGAATATACCTAGAAAAATAGATATTTTATTTTAATAAGGGCAAAGATCATACATCCAATAAAAAACTAGAAATCATACAAAATCAGAAAAGCAATCTAGCAGGCTTCTGGCAAATTTTGGAAACACAAATCCAAGTTTTCGGGAAAATCAAAAGCACAAAGCAAGCTACTACTTGTCCTGTAACCATCACCCACAAAAAGTCAAATATATCGATTATAAACATAATCCACAAAATGTCTAAAACTGATGTCTAAACTAGCACTACTAGAAGAATTATCTAAGAAATGGACCTCTAAAAATAGGTCATAGAGAGCATTCCCAAACAGTTTGAAAATTCTAAACATTAGTACAACAGTAACATAGAGAAGGTGGCACGTGACTTGGCAAGGTCACCCCCACCACCTTGTTGCATACTAATTTTCATCATAGGCTTCTCCACAACATCAGCAACCAACCACAGGTATTCATCCCTAACTTTGTCTTCTATAAAAGGTGGCAGGTAGCTTAGCAAGGTCAAACCCACCACCTTGTTCGACACTAATTTTCACCTTTGGCTTCTACATGACATCAGCAACCAACCATAGATCTTCATCCCAAACTTCATCTTCTATTAAAGGATTAGTGACAAGGTGCAGGCAAAGGTTGTGAAGAGCTTTTATTGAATGAGGACCCTGGTCACAAATGTCATAAACACAGAAAATCTCTTACACAGACATCACATCCAATCTAAAATCATCAAAAGTCCCAAACAAGTTCTGAAGGTCAAGGGGCCAACACAAGTTGTTTTTAGTGCCACCAAACTTAGACGATAAGGCCTTTATCTGCTTCTATTGCTTGACACATAACCCTTTCTTTACACACTCATAACCCTAAGGGAGAGCAGTAGAAGACCATCAATCAGGGGATGGGATGCATAAGAGACTATGAGCAGTCCCATGCAATTTAAACATAGAAATGATAACTTTTTCCATAAAAGAATGGTCCTCACCATAGTAAGAAAAATCATAGGGACTCATGTGGAATCGTTGAAACTTGTGAGTCAGCAAAATCCCCATGCGACTTACACATTGCATCTATCCAAGTACTCACACTGTTTTGGCAAGTTTTTTCCTAGAAACTCAGTGTCACAGGCTTAAACACATGAGACCTGAGCCTACCACAAAAAAAAAAACTTGTGGGCTTTAAAACATGAATTTTGTTCATTTTTTGTCTCTCACTCAGTCTTTGACAGGTGCAAATCAAGCAAAGAGGAGTGATTGGTATTGCACAGGGACACGTCCCCTAAATTTTTCCAGCCATTCCCATCCCCAAGGCATTTCGGGGATGCAAATAAAATTAAGATACTTCCCCAAGGCTGTCAGCAGGGGACAGTTGGCTGTCCCCAGGTTGGCCAATATATGTCTAAACATCCCACAGGTGGCCAGCAGCCCCCTACAGCCCAACAAAAATTAAGGCAGAAATTGAAAACAAAAAAAAAGTTGAGAAAAATCAGGTCAAGGCTGCTGCAAATATCTTTTTCTTTTTCATACTCAGTTCTGTTTTACAGTTCATTATCAATATGAAGATGTATTAGAAAATAGAAACTCAAGATATTCAATTTGAAAAAGGTCATTTTAAGTGGGTCCACCAGAGTGTCGATCAAAGCATGAAATGTAAGCCCTTCCCTTGGACTTAATGTGTCCAAATATCTTGAATATCTAAGATTGCAAGATCTTGGTTATCAAAGGCAACAAGTGTTGGTAATCCTCTCCCTTGTATAATATAAATATTTAAGTTTAAAAAAAAAAAAAAAACACAAGGCTGTGACTGATGATACTAATATTTTGCCTTGGGTCTTTGAATAGATAGTCCAAATCCAAGTGTTTCACATACTTAGGACATGATTTGATGAGACATACTCGCCAGAAACAAACAAAATCTACTTAATTGAGAGATCCTATATCAATAATGTGAAGTAGCACTGATCTATAGTTATGTCACTTTCATACTCATCTTTTTTGGAAATCCAAATTCAAGCGTGAAAATAAACATTAAATCTACTACGGTTCTGTATTTACCCTATGATAGTTGTAAATACAGACCAATTTCGTTATACATTTGCCAAGAACGTGGAGGACATCCTCAAGGTAAGTTTTCAATAAAAAAATTATTTCTTTTTATTTTATAATAATTTTCTTATATGTTAATTGTGGACTAGGAATCCATTCCCATGTATACAAAAACCAATAATATGAATATAAGTCTGAACATCAACCCATAAACAAGAATGCTTTGAAGTTACATCTTCAACCAAAAACCATCACTATATAAATCCCTAAGAACGGCATCTACAAAACAAGGACTTAAGCATTGTTTAAAATTGACACATTGCATACCAACTAGGGATTGTTGTGCAACAACATAAAACTTGTTATACAACAATTGAGAACTATTGCACAACATCAGAATAGATGTTACATAGCAACTACAGACTTGATACACAACAAAAAGAAAATTCTAATGCATTATGATACAAATTTTATAATATATAACATCTAATTTTATGATGTTACAATTTTCTGATTTTGTAAATTTTTAATATTTTAATTTGTTGATTTAAAAAAAAAAAAAGATTTTTGCTTTGTTTAATTTTCTAATTTCATTTTTATGTGCCCTCTTGTTTAAGTGTCAAATCAATGGTTAGCATTCTACAATTGGTGGATGAGATAAAAACCTCATGGGTTACCTATATGAAGCCATCAATAGGACCAAAGAAGGAAGTCAACTTTTGTATGGGTCCAATAGAAACAAATAAGAGTGCATCTGACGTATTATTAATTGGTGGTAGGACAAACAACCCCACCAAAATATTTATGTTGTTGCCTACTATTTGAACCCTACGCTTTTCTTTTTTAGTTCATTTAGAGCATATGAGAAAATTATGTCTGGCCTCAACATGTGTATGGAGAGGTTGGATCCCAATGAAAACCTTAAAGACATCATACATGATGAGTTACAAATTTATACAGCATGGAGAAGAGTTATGCATTTGTAGGAGAGCCACTCTACAACCAAGTTAAAAAGCATACATTTTTTAATTTTAATTTAGCTTTTAAGTTTACTACAATTCTTACAAAGTTATAAATGTCCTTGACGATTTGTGGTGGGGAGATTTGGGTGCAACAACACCTAATCTTCAAACTCTTACCATTCCAATTTTGTCCCAGCCATGAAGCACTTCCAATTATGAATGCAGTTGGAGTGTTTTTGAGGTCATCCGCATAGAAACTAGCAAGTTGACTCAAAAATATTTGAATGGCCTTGTCTTTGTGCATTATAGCATTCAATTGTGTGCAAAGAAGGTAAAGGGCAAGAAATACAAGAGGTGTTTGACCTCGATGGCATCAATCCATTTTCTAATCAGGTTGCTAATGATGTGGAACTGTTGATAACTGAGGATGATAAGGCTGATCTGGAAAGGAAGGCAATGGAATGGCAAGCAGAAGTGGCAGCATCAAAGGAGGGAGAATGTCAACCATCAATGGAGGGTTCATCACATTCGCAACATGCTTTTTTGTTGAGGATGATATTGTTCCTCAACAAGAAGTTGCAGCAGGACCATCCATTTCAAGGACACCTACACAGCAGCAACTTCTTTTGAGCTTTAGTTGTAGAAGAAATTTATAGATTATGAATATTTAAACTATCATTTGTATTGACATTGATAGGTATTTAACTCATTTTTTAGTCTATGATGTGTATTGAACTCTAATTTTGATCTTTATATGAAGGAAATCAGTAATTTGTTCCCTGACTCAGTAGCATGCATGTTTTTGAATATTTTTAAAAAAATTTATGTAACTTTTAATGTTCAGAAAATTTGCTGAATAACTGCCAAGATTTTGCCAAAGATTGTTTGGAAAAAATTGGGTTAGCCAAGTTATTGCCGAGTCCAAGTTTTTCGATTATGATTCTAGACAATTAAGCTAGTGTAGCTGATCATCTCCAAGCAAATAGCAAAGATGGGAAAGAAGTCAAAGACACAAAGAGATTCTATTTGGTGCTGAAGCTTTGGGGACAAAGATTCCTAACAAAGAGGATGTATTATTTACCTAACACAACATTTTGTGGGCTATTTGATTCATAAGTGCATTATTTAAAAATGGGAAACATAATTGAATTGTTTATGATAAGCTATCTCATCTTAAGCTTGTATTTAATAATGTGGTCACAACTATAGCTATCTAGTTATTTATGTAGTGTAGACACACGTTCATTGGGTATTAGGTTAGTACCTTATGGAGGAAGCGACCTTTTATTGTAAATAAGGACCCTTTTGTACACCTGAGTTGGCCTAATGGTGGAGAACTTGTACTCTTGAAAGAGAGGTCAAAAGTTCAAATCCTGCAGGGGGTAAAGTATGTACACCTCGTATTGTGGAGCACGAGTTAGGTGCCTCTCTCATATTGGGAGTACGAGGAGTCCCATATACTGTAAGCCATCTGTAGACCCAAAAACAGACCGCCTGGTATGGTGGACTATAAAAGGACCTTTCCTTTCCTTGTAATATAAATATTTAATCAAGAAAGGGCTTTCTCTGTTTTTCTAAATTTGCAAGTGCAATCATTTTCTTTTGGATGTGTGGGTACCCCCAATTGCTATATTTGTGTACACCTTCTATATGCAGCCACACTTGGAATTTTCAAGAGATTCATTTGTTACCAAATTGCCCTCTACTCAACATCGTTCTCTACAAAGAATCACTAATGGAGGTGAATGCAATAAGAAAGCAATTGCAATCTATGTTAAATCAATGTGCAATCTATCCTATCACTTCTTCATGTGGTTCTCTTACTATTACTGTGCCTAACAAAGATGTTTTATTGAAAATGTGTATTTATTATAGACCTTTGAATAAGATGACCATAAAGAATGGGTACACACTTCTATGAATTGATGATTTGTTGGACCAACTTCAAAATGCTGAATATTTTACAAAGTCGGATTTGAGATCTAGGCATCATCAAACGAGAATTGAAAAAATGTGTGAAAATAATATTCAAAACAACGCAAGGTTTGAATGAGTAGTTTGTAGTTCATCTTGAGTTATATAATGCTCTTACTACTTTCATAAGATTTATTAATGAGGTATTGATACCATAAATAAATTCTAATGACATTGTTTTCTTGGATGATAGATTGGTTTTTATCTGTACTTTGGATAAGCATCTAATGAATTTACAACAAGTTTTGCAAGTTTTAAAGGAGAATAAATTGTTGCTCAGTGGAAGATATGTCAGTTTGCACAATGGTCACTTGTCTATTTGGAGCACGTGGTTGAATATGGAGAGTTGAGCATTAATTTGGTCAAAATGGAAGTCATTGAAGCAGCCCAAGCCTTCCCAGAGACCCAAACAAGGATTTTTATAGGAACCATAGAATTCTTCAACAAAATGTGGTAAGTCATTTGCTTGCAGTAGAAACTAAAATAAAAAATAAAAAATCATTGTTGAACTGAAGTAAAAAAAAATTGTAATACACCAATATTTGCGCTACTTAATTTGCAGCCACCATTTGAGGTGGAAAGAGTTGCCACTAATTATAATATTGGGCATCATCCTATTGCAAGGAGGTAAGCTCATTTTTTATCACTTTGAGTTGTAGTTTTGAATTACTACAAATATGATAAGGAATACTATGCCCTTGTTCAAGCAGTTAAGATATTGAAGCATTATTAAATGGAGAAAAATATTATTGATCATAGATTACAACCAATTGAAATTTTGGTTACCTACCTACAAATTTACAAGTCCACCAATATAAAGGATGAGCTTCTTGTAAAAATTTCATTTAGCAATCAACTATAAAAATACTCATGAGGTGCAACAAACAAGCTGTCTAATATGTTGCCTATACCACCTTCAATTTCAGCTTTGGGTACAATATTGCAAATTGTACCATTTGTCCATGAGACGTGGTGAAATGAGTGAGCTTGATGTAGATTTTTAGGATGTGTTTCAAAATTACATGGGGAAAAAAATACAAATTTTGAGCCCAAACAACGATTACTATCTCCAATGAGGTTTTCTTTTACAAGTTGGGAAAGTTGTGTACCTGACAGGGAAGAGTCCAGCTAATGAGGAAAGCTAATAGTTCAAAAATTGCCACTCACTTTTGGTGTATTAAAAATATTTACATGTTTACAGAGGTATACATCTATTAGCTAAACATGCAAGTTGATGTTGCAAATTCATAAGGTGATGCACATCATGTACCGCAACTAAGCCTAGCAATAGAAAGTTGAGTTTGCATCCAACATTACCAGTTCCTTCTAGAACATAGGGTGGCCTCTCCATACATCTTGTCTAAGGTTTTCCTTTATCAGAGAAAGAGCATAATTATTCATTTGTTGTCTAATAGTTTGGTGAAATGTGCATATTTTACCAAAGGGCGCTTCTACATTTGAGTTGTTTTCATTGATGTTTTGATTCACTTTGGTGTGCATGATTTTGTAACTTAAGATGGAGAATACAAGGCTTATCATTACAATTTGGAGTACATTGTGTGAAAGGATGGGTACAAGATTAAACTTGGAGAGATTTGCCTTTCATCCCCAAATAGATGGTCAAATAAAGTGGTCAATAAAACATTGACAAAACTCTTGAGGGGAATGACAAGAAACATCCTACGACCTAGGATGAAAATTTGCCATATATCTAGCACTCTTACAATAAAGCAATTCATATCCCTATCAATAGATCTCTATTTGAAACATGGTTTGGTCACTTCCCAATCCTTTTGATGTAGTGATGGAGCAGCTAAAATGGAAACAAATGAAGATTGGAGGAAAAAAATCTGCAAGCTCAAGATCTTCATTGAAAATATATAGCAAATTCACCTAGATTGAAAAGATCGACATTGATTTGGGCACAAGTTTCAAGTTGAGGACAAGGCATGGCTATATTTGAGCAAAGAAAGAGTCCAAAGTATAGCAAAGAACTTAATCTGTTTAATAATTTAGGTTTGGTCAATTCAAATTTCCTATACTAGTGGGCATGGAGGCTTCCAGATTAGACATTTCTTCTTACATGAAATGTCTCTTTGCATCTTCCATGCTAGATGATGGTCTCTTATTACCTTCCACCGAAGACCTTGCTGTTAATGTTAAGAAAGAGTTGAACCTCTGTTGCATGGAGTTTCAGGGATAAGGGACATGAGGAAATCGGGGATGGGTTTTAGGGATGGGGGAACCATTGCCCAAATTTGGGGATAGCAAGAGTACAATGGTGCAAATAATATAATATAATTAAATATCTTAATTAAATTATGAATCAATTATAAATAGAAGTATATTAATATGTTATGTATATTAATTGTATATAAATTAAAATAGTTATTGTATATTTATTTTAATAATTAATAAAAGGGGTGGTGGGCCTAGCTCGATCAGCTAAAGCATCATGTTGCAGGCAAGAGGTCACGAGGTCTAGTCTCCCCATTGTCCCCGTGGTACCGAAGGGCGTGTCGTGCCAGCGTCACCAGTCACGTGAAAAAAGTTTACCAAGCGCACTGCAGTTTATAGGGGGACTGATACCCGACCGATTCTTGCAGTCTAAAAAAAATAATGAAAAAAAAAATTGGTCAATGAATGTGACCAATAGGGAACCATGCCCATCATATTAATAAAATAGAATAGTTACAAAAGCAAATATGCCCAAAGTCAAACCTCTAATAATCATTTCCTTCAAAACGAACCCTCCACCCAAAAACGAACCTTACAAATATAGACACAAATATATCCAACAAGAACATTTGAAAAATAAATAAATAAGAAATTGGATGTTACTATTTTAACTATTTGTGTACTCGACAAAAACAGCCAAAATTAAAACATGTTATAAACTTAGCAGCCAGAAATTAAAGCCCAAACTCAAAGTGAGCACCACATTTACAAGAATCTATTGAACCACCAACTTCCACTAACAAAGGGGAAGTTGCATCCAAAGCCACAACATCAATCCCAACTCTACTAGACGAAAGACCTTTTGCATCCATTGCCAAAAAAGAAGCCCCCTTGGGCTGTATCAAGAATTTCAACCCCAATTCAAGAACCAATGGCACAAAATTAGGCTCCAAACCTACAACCCTAACAAAAACTTTCATGGCTTTACACAACACCACCATGTCAACATTTGAAACAATTGCTTCCAACCTTTGCAATGGCACTCTCAGTGTTGTGAAACTCAATCTCTCTTCAAATTTTGCCCTGGCAACCTACATTAAAAAAGCTTCAATATGCTACACTTTCTCAGCCAAGACAAAGAACTGCTTTATAAGCTCCAATGAAGTAAATAGTTAATATACTTTTAGTTAATAAATAATTAAATGCTTATCATAGTTAATTATATGACAAAGTTAACTATATTGAAAATTAAATATTAAACTAATTGACAATTAAAATTTAATATAGTTAATAACTTACTATTATATATAACCATGTTCAAGGGATAAGAGATTCTAGTATTGGTCAGAAAAAGGATCTCATTATTGTTGGAAATTAGTGTTCACATAGGTAGTAATATTAAATTATTTGTTAGGTTTGTTAGTCATGTGTATAGGTTTGATGGTTAGTCATATATATTATTAAAATGACAATATAGTTAGTGGTTAGTGTGTTATACCCGTGAATGGTATTCCGGGATATTTTTTAGATTACCTCCCTATCAAATAGGAGGTTGTTTGGCTATGTAAGTGGCTATATATTAGCCATGTACTTGAATGAAAATAAAGTGAGAGAAGCACGACATTAATTTGCATAATATTATTCAGCTTCAGTATGTATGTGCCCATATTCTTAATATGGTATCAGAGCTAAATCTTTCATGTGCATTCTATTGTGGTCAGATTTGAAGTAACTACTGCAGCCGCATGGTCAAGGGCCAATTCACTGTGTGATCATTAGCCTGCCCTGGGAGACTAAATCATTGAGTGAAAATGCCAAGCACTCTACCCATGACTTGATTCGGCTTGGTGCCTCCACATAGGAGCCTTGTGTTTATGATCCACCAAGTGCAGTGCCAATGAGAGAGACGAGTGGGCGAGCCAAATAGCTCATCATCAAGAATGTGAGGTGGCTCGAGCTGGCTAATCATGTCGTAGAGGTAGCAGGCCGCTGAAAATAAACGTGAAGTCATTTGTGAAAAAAAAGAAAAGGGCGCCCTCTCATAGCCTTCAATAGGGATCGATATATACGTTTTGTTTTTGATAAGAAGTTGTGTAGAAACATTAATATCATAGGGAAAGAAAATGCAAGGCATGTTTTTAATGGGAAGAATGTTTTGACGCACTTTTTAGAAAATTGAGGTTTTGAGATCGAAATTGGAGGCCAGCGGTTTTAGCATTGGCATATCAACTCTGGATCCATTCGTTGACAGATCTGAGTGTTTGGCAACCTGTGTAAGTGCCTTCTTATCTAGAATGACCCACATATTTATTTGGTCTCGAGAAGCTGAAGGCCGCAGTTTGGATCTGCTCCAACCCTGTCCCTGCCCGTGTGATTTGTCCAATTCACACGATCTGTTTGTTGGAAAGATAGAAGAGATCATTGCTAATGGTCCGCAATTTTGAAGGTCAAGTGAAGGGAAGGCGATCAGGAGAGATTGTTTAAAAATCCCAGCCAGTCGTTGCATGTTTGAAGTCATTTATGTGGTATTCGCTGCCAAATGAGACAAAGAGTTTGTAGTTTGGAAGAAAATTGTGGTACGTAGTGGGTATTCAGTCAGGAAATTGAAAGCATGATTTCGGTGTGGCACGGACAATCCTTGTCATTGCAAGGTGGACATTTTTGTGTCTTCTAACTACGATTCTTCTCTTATAGTTATGGCTTGTGGGTGCGATCATATTTTGCTTCAACCATGCCAAGCCCATGAATCATATCTATCCCGCCGTTTCCAAGCCATCCGGATCTGATCTTTTTATTTATTTATTTTAGAGAACGATCCAAAGAAAATTTAGTGAAGTTCAAGTTGGGTGATGACTTCTAATCATATTAGAAATTAAAGTTTAGTTTTAATTGTTATTTATCGTTCAATTATTGTCAATTCATAAGGAGATATTTTGTCTCATAGTCAAGTTGTATTGTTTTGTTTAAAATAGGGTCTATTGTTGTGTCAAAATATGAAAATGTCAAAAATTAATAAAAATTGCTTCATTTGTAAATGGACGCATTATCGTTTGTATGCGACGTCCATCTTGTGGGAGGGGGGCATTATAAAATTGAGCTTGAAATTCAAATTTGCTAAGTAAGTAGGAAACTCACTGGAGGAAAGAGGCACCGAAGGTTGGAGGACAATCAGCGACCTCTCGTCAATCACTAGCGATGAGGTCGCAAAATTGCATTAGTGACAAAATTATTTGTGCCAAAATGACTAAAGCCAAGATTGGTTTCCAGGTGGCAGCGACAACCGTCTCATCATTTGTGATCAGCGTGGCAATGATCTATAATGGTGGCTGCATACGCGACAATGAGGGCTTTGTGTTCTCAAACTTTGTATTTGTGGTTGGATGTGTATGTCCCCAATCACAACTCTTGGTTGTGTGTGAATGGATGTGTTTTTCCCCATTCATAAGATGGTGTAAGTGATTGGAAGTGTTTGTCCCCAGTCACATGAGTTGGTGATTATGATTGGATGTGTGTCCCCAATCATAATTGTTGTGAGCAGATGTGTGTGTCCTTGTTCATAACCTTGATGTTGGATAGATGTGTCTGTCCCTATCCAAACTTGATGTAAGACCTTGGATAGATGTGTTAGTCCCTATCCTCGGTTTCATGGGTAGATGTGTTTGTCCCTATCCTTGGATGAAAGTAACCTAAGTATAGTGGGGCCAGTTTCACTACTGCTTCTCATGAGTAGATGTGTATGTCCCTACTCTTACCTTATATTTTTGGTGAGCTACTGAGTGTGGTCATCAAGTATTGTGATGTACTTTCTCCCCATGTTCACACTAAGGGAGGGTGTTGGAAATTAGTGTCCACATAGGTAGTAATATTAAATTATTTGTTAGGTTTGTTAGTCATGTGTATAGGTTTAATGGTTAGTCATATATATTATTAAAATAACAATATAGTTAGTGGTTAGTGTGTTATACCTGTGAATGGTATTTCGGGATATTTGTTATAATATGTAGAAACCCTAGTTTCCCCTGATACTGATTCTGATTGAGTTTTTAGATTTTTCTAACGTTTTTGGTTTTTTTGCAATTTTTGAGTTTTTTAACCATAAATGAAATGGTACGATTTTTGCTTGGAAATAAGAAATAAATTTAAATAAAATACTTCTACTTCTGATAACAAGAATATCTGATGCCAATAAGAATACCAGTCTATTATTTGTCCTTCTGGAATGATTACAAAAATGTCTACGGACATGCAATATAAAAGAATGATTTTTTTTATAAAAAAAAACCTGGTATTTCTGCCACAGCTGAAGGTACAGATCTGTACGGCTGAGATAATAAATGCCCTTCTCCCTCAGAATGTTGATTCCAATTGACTCCCAGATGGTTGGCGCCTCCAGTGATGAAGGATAGAAGTAGATCTAGAAGGCGTTTCTCAAAGGAAGAAGAAACACGTCTCTTGAACAGGTACGGCCTGACAGCAGGTACGGCCTGTCAGAAACAGCATTAAATGATGTACGGCCTCCTCAAAATTCAATGTTCCAGTCTCCAGAATAACAAGAATTATGCGCCTTGATGAATAGAAGGTATTCTGAATGATTGGATATGCTGAAGCTCTGCAAAACGAATAACCTCTGAATCTCTGTGATTCCTCCTGTATGAAGAAACCTCTGCTGCAATAAATCAAGTGGTATTTCACACCCTCTGAATTGCTTCCAATGGAGATGGCTCGTTCCCCAAGGAATTCGAGTTTCAAACCCTAAGGTTCTGTGCTCAGACAAAACTTGACCAGTTTCAATATCAATAATTACATAATGGCTAAGGCAAATCCTCTAATATGCTGAAAAGTGCGATTTCCTTAAGAATAGGGTTTTAATTAATATTTGACTTTTTAATTCTTTTAATTCTCCATAGTCCTCAGCTAAATATTTAAATCATAATTTAATTGCCAAATAGGCCCCTTCTGATGATGGCGCACCCCTCAATGAGAAATCACTTAAGTTATAATTTAATATTATAACTTTATATTATAATCATTAAATGATTAATATTTAATTAATGCCATTAAATATTAATATCTTCCTCGATACTCATCCGATGACTGATCCGTCTAAAGCTGATGAACTCTGAAGTGATTCCGAATACTGCCAAAGCCATACTGCTAAAAATAGCAGGGGTCCCACACTGCCTACCAGGAACTGCTAAAAATAGCAATTCTGCAAAAAGTCTTCGATCGAGCCCAAACGAAAGACTACTGATCAAACTCTGCTAACTGAAGCTGAGCCAAGCTCCGAAGTGACCCTCTATCCAGTCTATCAGCCTACGAGGGTCGTGTGATAGGCCAATCCTGTACTCCGAGAGATGTCACTGTGAAGGGGACATGACAGTCCGCCCCTCCTGAAATTGCTTGTCCTCAAGCAATCTCAATGCCGGATGCTGCAGAATCTCCTCGCTCTCCCATGTCGCATCCTCAACCGGCAAATCTCTCCATTTCACCAGATATTCCCTGATAGTCCTCCGACGCAACTGTCTCTCCCTGTACTCCAGGATGGACTCAGGTACTAAGATCAACTTTCCCTCATCATCTAAGGGGGGTAAGACTGCAGACGGTACCACACGATGACCCAACGCCTTCTTGAGGCGTGATACATGAAATACGTTGTGTACCCTGCTCTCTGCTGGAAGCTCAAGCTCGTAGGCCACCTCGCCAACTCTCCTCAGGATCCTGAAAGGACCGTAATAACGTGGCTTAAGCTTCTCTGACCCACTCTTCCTAAGAGTGGACTGACGGTAGGGCTGCAGCATGAGGTAAACCATATCACCAACCTCGAAATGCCTCTCCGTCCTCTTCTGATCTGCATACTGTTTCTGCTGATTCTGTGCCTTGGCTATATTTTCCTTGAGAGCCCTCATAGTGTCCTGACTTTCCTGCAGCCAACCTCCTGCACTCGGCACTCTACTGTCACTCAGTAGCAAATCAAGGAAGCTCGACGCCTCACACCCGTACAACGCCATGAAAGGCGACATCTGAATAGTCATATGGAATGTCGAGTTATAGCAATACTCACACAAATGTATCCATTTGACCCACGCCTTTTGCTGCCCTGCTATGTAGTTTCGGAGGTAACCTTCCACCCACTTGTTCACAATCTCCGTCTGCCCGTCAGTCTGTGGGTGGTAACTAGTGCTCAGAGTGAGCTCGGTCCCACAAAGCCTGAATACCTCCTGCCAGAAGTTACTCAGGAACCGACTATCTCTGTCGCTCACAATGCTCCGAGGCAACCCATGAAGTCTGAATACCTCGCGAAAGAATACCTCTGCTACCTGTGTAGCTGTATAAGTCGTGGTGATCGGAAAGAAGTGGGCATACTTCGTAAGCCGATCCACAACTACATAAATGCAATCACGCCCTTGGGCTTTAGGCAAGCCCGTGATAAAGTCCATCGACAGGCATTCCCACTTCCTGTCAGGAATCGGAAGTGGCTGCAATAAACCTGCCGGGTACGTGTTCTCCTGTTTGTTCTGCTGACAAACAGGGCACTCACGCACATACTGAAGAACATCTCTCTTGAGTCCTTTCCATGTGAACCTCTCCCGTATCTGCCTGTAAGTTTTGAAGTATCCGGGATGTCCTGCTGTAGGGATGTCATGAAAGGCTCGCATAACAATGTTCTTCACCTCTGAACCGGGAATCAGAAATATCCTGTGCTTGTAAATGATCAAGTCATTCACAAGTGTATACCTGGTATCAACTGCTGATCCCTCAACAATACTGGAGGCCCAACTATCCTTGGCATACTCTGCCACTATCATATGCCTCCAATCCTCTGAGATATGAACCATAGTGCTTAAATACGGTCTACGTGAAAGTGCATCAGCCACTACGTTCTGTGTACCTTTGATATATGAGATATCAAAGTCATAAGCCTGCAACTTACTGACCCACTTCTGCTGTCTATCATTGAGATCTCGCTGCCCCAAGAAGTGTCTCAAACTGTTATGATCAGTTTTAATGCAAAATTTGCTGCCAACAAGATATTGTCGAAACTTTGCTAAGGCATGCATAATCGCGAGCATCTCCTTATCATATATGCTATACAGTCTCTCTGGTCCTCTGAGCTTGCGGCTCTCATACACAATCGGGTGCTTGTCCTGCATAAGCACCGCACCAATGCCCTCACCTGATGCATCGCACTGAAGCTCGAACGGCTTCGTAAAGTCAGGTAGTGCCAAAACAGGGCATGTGGTCATCAACTCCTTGAACTTCATAAAACACTCCTGTGCCTCAGAAGTCCAAACAAAAGCCCCCTTCTTCAGTAAATCTGTCATCGGGGCTGCATGTCGTGAATAACCATTCACGAATCTGCGGTAGAACCCACATAAACCGAGAAACCCTCTCAACTGTGTCAGGTTTGCCGGTGTAGGCCAATCAACAATGGCGCGGATCTTTTCAGGATCCATACGCACTCCATCTGCACTGATAATATGACCTAGATATAGCAATTCGGTCATCCCCAAGTCACACTTGGATTCCTTGGCGTACAAGGACTCCCTCTCCAAAATACTCAATACGGTCTCCAAATGAGCCAAGTGCTCCTGCCATGTCCTGCTGTATATGAGAATATCATCGAAGAAGACTAACACAAACCTCCTCAGCAATGAATGAAAAACCCTGTTCATCGTAGACTGAAAGGTAGCTGGCGCATTAGTGAGCCCAAATGGCATCACTACGAACTCAAAGTGCCCACAATGACATCTGAAGGCTGTCTTCTCTATGTCCTGCTCACGGACTCTGATCTGATGATAACCCGACCGTAAATCAATTTTGGTAAAGTAACAGGCACCATGGAGCTCATCAATAAGCTCGTCAATCCTCGGTATCGGGTACCTGTTCTTAATTGTCCTCTTATTCAGGACCCTGTAATCAATGCACATGCGCAATGTTCCATCCTTCTTCTTAACCAAGACAACCGAAGAAGCGAATGGCGATTTGCTAGGTCGAATGTGACCCATAGCAAGTAACTCCTTTATTGTCTTCTCTATCTCATCCTTTAACCTCTTAGGATGCCTGTAAGGAGTTATCATCACGGGCTTAGCGCCCTCCTCGAGCTCAATAATGTGCTCTATGCCCCTGTCTGGAGGTCTACCTGGCGGAATATCACTGAACACCTTATCATGCTTAATCCTCAACTTCTGAATGTCCGGATGATATTCTATCTTTTGCTGTCCCTCCTGTATAGGTGCTAAATGACACTCGGCAGCCCACTCTACCATGTCGTGACGCATGAGCCGCTCCATCCGACGAAAAGAAATTGTTTTGATGTCGCTGTCCCGTATTGCTTTTAATATGTGTGTCTTCCCATTGACATCAAAACGGATCTCCATATCCTTGAGACGAAGAGTGACTTCCTCCAATGAATGAAGCCACTTCATTCCCAAGACCAAATCAATATCCCCCATATTAACAACATAGTAATCAGCCTTGAACTCATAATTGTTCAAGCGTAAAGGGAGATCCTTTATCATGCGTTCACACCTCAGCGTGTGCCCGTCGGCTACCTTAACTCTAATCCCTTCGAACTCCTCAGTGATGAGTCCGCGTTTTTCAACAAACCTAGCATCAATGAAATTATGTGTGGCTCCTGTATCAAGAAGGGAGATGACCCTCTGTCCTGCTAACACACCCCGAATCCTGAATGAGCCCTCCTGCTGAATGCTAGATAGCCGTGCCTCCTGTATCTGAAGCTCTGGCTCTGTCTCAGCTCTAGGCTCTGGAGCCTCTGACTCTGAATCCTCGGAACTCTCCTGCTGTTCGGAATTTTCTGATTCTGAGTCCTCATAATATGCCCACATCACTCGATTTGCCTTGCCCTTAGGTCTTAGAGGACAATCGTGATTGGCGTCATACGGTCCTTTGCAGTAGAAGCAAAGCTTCTTCCTGCGTAGGTCATTAAGGGCCTCACGATCCAAAGGTGGTGCTGCTGATTTACCTTTTGAATTATTTTTAAAGTCTGATTTTTCTTTGTTAAAATCAGATTTGTCCTTATTTCTGTTAAAGCCCTTATTATCTCTGAATGATGAAGAACCTCTGGAGTTAAATCTACTAGAAGGTGCTGCTAACTCCATGCTTCGTGCTTTCTTCATCGCCTCCTGTAAAGAAGGAGGATCAAAGGCTTTGATCCAACCTCTCAGTGGCTCTGTCAAACCCTCCAGGAAGAGTACTACCAATCGCCTCTCTGAAATGTTCGGAACCATGACTGATAACTTCTGAAAGTCACCAATATAGGACTCCAAACTGCCACTCTGTCTCAACTGAGCCAAGTCTCTGAAGTAGGATTCTGGATCCTTCCTGTCAAACCGCTCAACCAATCTGTCCACAAACTCCTGGTATGACGTGATCCTGTCATGCTGTAAGGTCACCATACCGTGGTGCCACCAATCGTAAGCTACTCCCTCAAGATGCAGTGTCGCATAACGGATAGCATCTCTCTCAGCCATCGGGCGTAATGTGAGGAATGTGTCTAACTTACTAATCCATGCCTGGGCTGTCACCTTGCCACTACCATCGAACATCGCTAAATTGAGTTTGTTTGTAGCATGTTTTAGGTCATTGTTCTGATGTCTAGGTCTCCAATCCTGTCGTCCTCTGCGATATTCTCTCCTCTGTGTAACAAATCGGTCAAAGGAAATCCTCTCTCTGACATCAGGTGGTACTAACTCCCACTCCTCGTTCGCTGCCATAAGTGTATCAACGAACAACTCCTCATGCTCCTCATCTGCAATAGCCTCATCGGGCTCCTGTCTCACAAAAGTAGGCCTAGTGGGCCTGTCTGCTGTCCGTGAAACAGTCCTAGGTGCTCTCCGAGGTCCTGCATCACTCCTGTTATCGTCACGCTGTGGTGACGGTCTCCTCTGTATACCTAACCTCTAGATTGCCACTGCCAACTGCTGTAGCACATCGTTAGACTGCCGCTGACCTGCTCGTAAGTCTTTGAGAGTGTCTAAAACCTCGGCATCATCCTGATCTCTAGGGTTATTAGGAACCTCTGTTCTAGGTATATCTGCTCTGTCAGCCCTGTCATTCCTGTCAGCCATGTTTCCTGGCTGTCTACTCAAACTCCGTTGCCTGTCAATCAAGGCACGTCTGTGTGTATAATACCTGTATGGTTCAAACTCGTCTGGCTGCATATGATGGTTAAACCCTCAGGATGGCAGGATTTAGCTCTGATACCACTGTAGAAACCCTAGTTTCC
>CM021109.1:301701782-301824104 GCA_007115665.2 Sequoiadendron giganteum
AATTGTAATCTTGTGTTAAATTTTTGTGGAATTGAAACCTCTGGCAATTTGTAACTCTCTTTCCGTAGAAAACCTTTTTGTGAGAATCAAACTAATTTTGGAAAGATTATTCTGAAGACGGAAATTGATTTATTTTTGTTTGTTTTCAATCAATTTAGTTTAGCTGGAAAATTACAATTTTTTGTGTTTTTGAGAAATACATATTCTGTAGAAAATTTAGGTAAAATCTTTCTGTAGTAAAATGGTCTGGTTGTGTCGTCCATAACTCTACTTCTACAAACTGAGTTGGTGATAAATTTAAAGGGTTTCTGCGTCTTGATGTTTTCTTATCCCTCTCCAAAAATCGCAAATACCCAAATTGTATTTTCTGATTTTGCTTGAAACATGGGGTTGTTGTCAAGCTATTTTCCCCATGGCTACTTTTGTTAAAAATATATATATGTTTGTGTTAATATTTCTTTATCTTTATTTATATTTATATTTGTTGGATTTTTGTATATGCATAAATATATGTTATTTAAATATTTATATTTATATAAATATAAATTTTGATTGCATATTTAGAAAGAGGATTTTATTTAGTGAATTAATTTAAATGTATTAAAATGCATGTTATCATTGTAAACTTTAGTTTGGTTGGGAGCATGCAAGAGGCACAATTAAGTGTCTACTTAAGAAATCATTTATATTTCTAATTCGATGTAAATAGAGAAACTCGAAGTAAACAAAAGATTATATTTAATTTGAATATATATATGTTTTAAATATGAGTAAATTCTAATGCATGATCAAAGGGGTTTAAATTTTTATATATTTTTTAAAACATTTAAATTTATGTTTTTGATTAAATATTCTTGATTGGGTTCATGCAAATGTGTGAACTGGTTGTTTCCTTAATGAGCTTAATTAAAATTTTATAATGATTTAATTAGGAAACTTGGAAGCAAACGATAGAATTAATTTCTTTTTTGTTTTTAAACAAATTGCATTTAATTAGATTAAATTGAGAATTGTATATAAGCTTAAGTTGATTTAAATAAGGCGTATTAAATGCAAGTTTTTAGTTAAACTATAGTTGGATAAGTGCATGCAAAAGCCCACTTGGAGTTTTTCTAATGAAACTGTCTAATCTTAATTTTGATATAATTAGAAAAACTGTTAATAAACAATAGAATTGAATGATTTATTTATTGCTCTTATATGGAAATTGTTTTTAATTAAATAATGATGAATTGTTATTATTGTAATCATGAAATGACTGATTGGATTTAGGAAATCCTAAAGTAGGTATTTTATATTCGCTCGAAATTGCCTGTTAAATCATGTTTACTTTTGTTCTCGTGTGTTGGGAAATAGATTGTTGAGGTCATTGTGAGTCTTCTAGGGGTTGGATTTTGTGTCAAGAGGTTTCATGTTATTGGTGTAATGTTAGTTTTGGATCTCGCACGATGTAGGTACTTTGTATATGAGTTATCCAGTTTTCTTGAACGGATAGTGTTGTAACCACTTTCTTAATTGAGATTTGTAAACCGTGTGTTGAGCTCTCGACTTATCTTTTAGTCAGTATGTTTGAGCCTTGTGTTGTCAGTTAGGGGAGTGGATCTCAATGGAGGTCGACGTCCAAAGTGGTGCCTGGGTAACCCATGCGACTCGGTGATGACACTCCACCTAAGACAACAGTTTACTATATTGGTTATTGTATCTGATCCATGTTTGAGTATTGTGTACCTGTAAGCAATGTAACCATAAGTGTATTTGTGTTGTTATTCTTTATCTTGTATGTTTATGTCTTGTCGTTATGTGAGTCTTGTGGTGTCATGTTCATCTTGTGGATACCTCTTACTATCTCCTAGCATAGGGGTCGGGCTTACGCGTACCATACGGTTGGGAAGAACATGCACACTTATCCATTGGTTTTTCTACACTTGTTCGTGATGGCGGGACTTCCAGTTGGAGGGCTCGTATGTACCAGTTACCTCGTACCATTGTATCTTGTATCTTGTATCAGTTGGTTCTCCATATTTGTACTACTCCTTATTGTTGAAGGAGTATTCTTGTAAATGTAATATTTGATGTATGAACTACCTCACTTGAAGTGAGCTTTGTAATCTATTTTATGGAATTTATTGCAAATGTTTAAATTGAATCTTGAATTATTCTTGTATCTTATGTGATGGACTTATTTTATGTACTATGCTATGGTTTGTTAATTAAGTGGTTAAGTGTATGTTTAGTAAGCGAAGTTGCATACCCTTAGAGGATGTATGCTTTAGGTGTAGCACACATTACATGTTTTAATTATACTTTAAAAAAAAAAAAAAAAATTACGCTTATGTAGTATTAGCGTCATCCTCTAGGGTTGCATGGCGGGGCATTACATATTCAATGATGCTTCCTTCTCCCTTTTAATTTCTCTTATACACCTTTTCTTCATAGATAAAACTCTTCATATTGCCCCTTGACTTCTGATAAAATTAAACTCTAATTTAATTCCAGTTAGTTATAACTTAACCACTCCTTAATGAAATCACAAGTTCCCTTTAAAATTTAAGCACTACATTTAGTTATTTTGGAGGACTTTACTCTTACCTGCCACAGCCCAATGTTTCACTTGGTAGTTAATGATTTATTTTACTTGGTGCTTAAATGAAACTAGGCAGAGGGCATTACAGAAATACATGGTTTTTTGCTTCTCTTGATGAGGTTGTTTGGCAGGATAATCTGCCCAAATTGGGAGTGGATCTAGTGAGTTCTAGGTTACTAGAATCTGCACTTAGGCATTTTGTTTTGCAGCCCCTAGGTGCCTAACCCAAGTATATATATATATATATATATATATATATATATATATATATATATATATATCATACTATTTGATATATATACTATGCTCCACGGGGACACGTCCCCTATGGTTTTTACCCGTTTCCCGTACCGGGTACGAAACGGGGATGCGGATACGGCTAGGAAACATACCCTAGTCGTGCCCCTTTCCCCTCCAAGTACCCGGTACTTATAGGGGACGGTTTGCCAAAAAAACAGGGACACGAGTACTTTTAGGGGACTTTTTGCTAGAAAATAGGGGACTTGGGTACTGCTAGCAGTACCAAATACTACCTAACCGTACCCCGACCGTACCGGGTACGGCTAGCAATACCCGACGGCCCAGCAAAAAAAACACTTTTTTAAAAAAAAGTCAAAGTTTTTTAATAAAAGTAAAGCTATGGGCGGGCCCACAAGGGACGTCCCATCACACTTGACCTAATGTAAGTGACATTTAAGCTCCAAAATGAGAAAAAGTAACTCATTTTTACTTTTCCATTGTGAAGTGAAGGAAAGCAAAAGAGGAGCAGCTGAGTGAAGGAGAAAACAGCAGGTTGGAGAGGAGCTTAGGGCATCATTTTAGCATATTAGAGGTATGTTTTTCATCTTTTTTTTGTATTTGCTATTTCTTTTTAATTTTTGCAAGATTTTTTTAAGTTTTTCAACACATAAGAAGGTCATTGTGGGTTTATTTTTATTTATTTTTCAACTTGCAGCTCTTTGAATTTAAAAAACAATCATGAGTAGCAGCAGTGATAGTGAAAGTGATGATCATGATATTGAAATTCAGATGCAAGAAAGAACTCAAACTCAAAGAACAAGAAATAGACCTAGAAATAGTGCAACTGCAAACATTGGGGGGTGTTCAGAGAGTGGGAGTGGAGTAGGGTCAGCAAGTTCAAACCCATTTGATTGTCCATCTGAAACCCTCAAAAAATGGGCAAAAGGCCCATTTACCCCCAAAAAGCCTCTACTACAATTTGCAACAAGAGTTGATTAAAATAAGAAAAAAAATTCGGGGGGTAGTAGATCATGGGAGTGTCATTTGTGCCACAACCAATACTATGGCAGCTATACGAGAGTTTATTGCCATCTTTTGTGGATTGGTGGTCAAGGGGTGAAAGGGTGTAGAAAAATAACCCAACAAGAAAAAATTGAGGCAACTAGATTGCATATGGAGGGGGAGGCATTAAAGAAAAGGGTTTCAAATGAGAGTTTGCAGCCTAGTATGGGAATGCCTACACCATCAGTGGATGTTGCTTCAGCTTCTCAATCTCATGTGGGGGAGGATTCTACTAGAGGAAAGAAAAGAAGTATGCATGTTGCTGATATGTTTAATGTTACAGTAAAAGATGGAGCTGATTCCTCTATTACCAAGTTTTTTTATGGTAATGACATACATTTCATGTCTCACGTTCACCATATTTTAAAAAAATGTGCAAAGATATAATAGTTGCTGGTCCCTCATATGTTCCACCTGGAGAAACTAAGCTACGCACCACTCTACTTGATAAAGAGTACTCCAAGGTGAGTATTTTGATGGAGGATATGAGACAAACATGGTTGACAGATGGCTGCTCCATAGTCATGGATGGGTGGACCGATATCAAAACAACGGCCACTCATTAATCTTATTGTGACTAGTACAGCAGGCTCTTATTTTCTTAGAGCTATAGATTGTTCGGGCAAGAGGAAGGATGCAACCTTCCAATTTCAGATTTTGAGAGATGCTATAGAGGAGGTTGGAGCCTCTAATGTTGTACGGGTATTGATCACAGATTCACATTTTGATTTTATTTCTTTCTAATTTTGGTTTGGAATGTGAGACATCATCTATAAATTAAAAAAATTATTAAATTATTAAATTGATATCTATACTAATCTCATATCAACTTGATGATATGCCATTGCCAGGTAGTGACCGATTCAGCCCGTGTGTGTAAATTAACTGGATTGATGGTGGAGAGTGCTTATAAGCACATTTTTTGGACCCCTTGTTGTGTGCATGCGTTGAACAGTACCTTGAAGGACATTGGGAAGATAGATTGGGTGAAGGCAATGGTTGCAAAGGCTAGAGAGGTGCAAATGTTCATTTGCAACCATCAGATTTCACTTGCTTTGTTCAGAACATTTTTGAGGAAGGAATTCCTCAAGCCCATGGAGACTAGATATGCCAGCTACTTCATTTTATTGGAGAGGATGGTTGAGATCCAAGAGGCTCTACAAATAATAGTGGTCAATGTAGAGTGGGGTAGATGGCATGAGTCAAGCACACCAAAGGGAAAAAGGGTGAAACAAAAAATCCTTCATAATGACTGGTGGTCCACAATGAGGTAAGAAAATTGGCATTGCTGATTTTATTATTTATTTGAATTATTTCATAATTTTATTATTGTTGATTTTCATTTTATTATTTAATATTTATAGCCTAGCTGATTTTAATTTTTGTAACTTGTTTGCACTTGCAACTATGTATGCTCCTTCATCCAGCCTATTGTGCAAGTGATTAGATATGCTGATACTGACTCTCCTAGCCTTGGAGAGATTTATGAGACCTTTGATAGTATGCTTGGACAGGTCAAGCAAGCAATTTATGGTAAGGACCCTACTTTGGCATTTTATGAGGAGCATCTTAGGCCCATTGTGATGCGACGGTGGGACATTATGAACACCCCGTTACATATGACAGCCTATGCTCTCAATCCAAAATGGTATGCACCGAGATCTGGGAGAGTGGCTCCATCTCATGATGAAGAGGTGAAAGAAGGCTTCATGAAAGCCCTTACAAAAATGTATATTTCAGAAGAATCTACTATACTTCGCACACAATGGCTTGCATTTGCCAATCTTCGTGGTCCAACCTTCGGCAAACCAGAGGCGAGGATGGATAGAGCTACATTGGCTCAAACCGACCCTATTGGATGGTGGACGTGGCATGGGAAGGATGCACCAGAGTTGAGATTACTTGTCGTTCGTCTTCTTTCACAGGTTGTCAGTTCCTCTGCTGTTGAGAGGAATTGGTCCACATATAGCTTCATCCAATCAGTCAAGAGGAACTGCCTTACCTCTAGACGATCGGAGAAGTTGGTGGCAGTACATAGTGCTTTGGGGCTACAAGATCGCCAGTCTAGTGAGTATCGTCAAACTCCAGCCTTACGATGGGATGTCAATCCCGAAGATGCTATGCAGATTGAGGATGAGGATGCACAAGAGGGATTGGTTGGGGTTCCATTGGTTGAGGCAGATCCTTCTATTGACATGGACATTGACACTGACTCTGACTTAGACTCGAGCTCCAATGGCGATGACGAGGGTGATGCTGATTTAGACCTACCTTTTGTTGATTAGGTACACTGGACAGCGATATATTTTCTTAGTTTTATGTTTATCATGTCATTTCATAGTTGAGACTTGGAGCCTTTGGGCATTTTGGTTATAATTATCAAACTCTTATATGATATGTATGCACATTGATAATGAAAAGCATTTGAATTATGTTAATTTGTTTGTCGATTCTCATGTGAAATCTCAATTCAAGTCTAATGTTATATAATAAGCTTATACAATGTCTAGAATGAATGCTTTATCAATGTTATGCTATGAACATTTGAAATTTCTCTATATTTTTAAAAATATCCCTATTTTTTTTATCAGCCGTCCCCTAAAGAATGACCCAAAAGTACCCGTACCAGAAACTTGTCCCGGCGTACCGGGTACTTGCCATCCCCGAAACCCCGTGGAGCATAGGTTTTTAGGGTTCATTTCTAGGTTTGTCAGTGACAAATAAGACATCTTATGAGATGACCACATCCTTTTTGCAGAAGGTAGAAATCTATGTTGCTGACGACAGTGATTGGGTTCCAACAATTTGATGACTACCAATTACATTACAATAAACCATGTTTTTATTAGTATTGCCGTATGACTGTATTTTCATCTTACACAGTAATGTCCTTCTACATTAATTGGTAAAGCGAATTTGCTTTCATGCAATCCTCATTTTTTTTAAAGGAATTTAAGGGAACATTTAATGTTTACACATTCCCATTATTTTTATATGCTCATGCAATATATTCCAAAGCTTGACACTGAAAAAGAGGTCACTTGGTCCTCTGTTCTATATTCTGTTGGTTCTCTTCTCTTTATGATGTTTACCTTCGAATCTATGATGCTTTTTTAATTAGCTTGCATAGAGAGATGCAAATGACATGTTTGCTGATTTCAATGTCTTTGTACATTAATTGGGAAAGAAAATTCACTTTCATGTATTGCCTCATTTTTAGTTTGAAGAAATTTTAAGCAATATTTAATGCTTATTCATTCCCATTCTTATTACTGGGTTGATGCAGATTCCTCGGTTCAAACATTGAAGCCTAAATTTAGTTTGGAAATCAGATGTTTTCTTTTGACTACTGTTCTATTTTGGGATGTTGGAGTTGCATGGTTGTAATTATTTACATTAGAGATTTGACATTATCTAGCGTGATCTGTTTTCACAAAGTAGCCTTTTTTTGCGTTTTTTGGCACTTGAATCCCTTTGTCAAGCTATGTATAGTTTTATCTTCTTTTAGGATGTTTGAATAATATCATGTTACATGCAGATGCTTGAGTTTTGTTGAATTCTTGTCATGTTCTTTTTCTTCACTTTCTCATGGCTGCCTCAATATGATGTACGTTATGTACCAAAAAAATCTGTAATATGCACTCTATAATACACTGGCCAATGTTGACCCCTCGTATTGCAGATGTCCTTGTGTCATGAATGGTACATTGGAAAAGCTGATAAACAACAATAGTAACATACAAAGCTTATGTTATGGAACACTAAAAGCAAAGAGTTATTCAAACTTAAACCTTTCAGTTTTTTAATAGAATACTGAATTTTGAGATTTTAAAACGAAGACTCACATCATAAAATGAGAAATGTTATTATGAGCAAAGAAGAAAGTTGTGTGTCTTGTGTATAGAATTTATTGTTCTTTGATTTTTTTTTTTTATGGAAGAAATAAATTAGTGGTTCTTGTAAGGAACCAAGGTATTTGCCATTTGTCTCATCAACAAATTCATGTTGACCTTATTGTCTATTCAAAACGAAACTATGGAAGAAATAAATAAACGATTCTTGTAAGAAGCTGATGTATGCGTGTTTGTCTCATCAAGAATTTCATGTTGATCTTATTCTTAAAGATTTCACATGAATTGCTTTATTTTTAAAAATAGTTTTCGTTAATTTCTACTTGGAGCTTAAGTTCTCCTAGTTTGCATCTTTAGTAGCTGAAGATGTCCTAGAATGCGTTTTTCTAGCTTAAGATGTCAAGCTCCATTAAATTATTTGAGAATGCGGAACATATCATTTAAATTCACACAACACCAATTTGGGATTTGTTGTCTACTAACAGCCAATGTTATGAATATTCTCTAGGCGTAGACGCAATCCAATTTTGTTATGTCCCCATCTTCCAATATCCATTGGACAAACACGTCTAGTAGCTATCTAAAATAAGTTGTGACCGCACGTTAACCATCTCAATGATCTTTGATGCCATAATCAATTTCATGCTTGTTGGTGTGCGTTTTGAATACCCACGAAACACAGAATAAAATGCCCAAGGACACTTTATCCTCTCTTGTAAAGTGATTGCAAATACTAAGAAGATTGTGCAATAACTCCAATGTTTCTTTAGTCAGTTCATGACATGTAGATAAGGCCAGTGGGCGTTGTGATTTGCTGGTTGAGGACTTAGACAGTTTTATCATTGAAGGCTCCTTCCATCGAGTATTTCAAATTTTCCAAAAAAAATGCAAAAGGCAAGGGTTTAGAGGTCTAAGCTACACCTAAGAAATCAAGAGACGATAGTGACTAGACAAAACTGGAATAACCACACTTTGTTTTGCCTCCTTAGGATAACTACGCAAAGTGGGTGCAATCTTCAATGGAGGTGATAATGATTTTCATGTTTGAATTAACAATTATCCAAATGGAAGTTAAGCATCCACAACTTAATAGCTCAAGCTAACTTTACACATCGAATACAAATCATCTATTCAACAAAAGTATGAGCTTAATTTCATCTACCACTACTATCAAATCTATCATTCACTAACAAACATTCAAATAAAATACTAGTTTTACTCTAAATGTTGAAGGAGATGTAAACCTTGCACACTATTTGAAAATAAAAGTGGTTCTAAGCAAATCATGCACTAGAGCTTTTATTAACGGAAATAGTCTTATCGCAACAATCTCATACTACTCGCTTCACATTTTACAAATGAGGGGTGAGCTCAATTTATAGGCTCCTCAATTACAATTCAATGGCCAAGATTGATTTCGAATCAACGACCGAGATTACAAAATAAAACCCTAATTAGGGCTTGTCATAATTAACTACCTCTCAACCAATGAGAAAATTACATTTTAGGACACTTGTCCTTCTTGCTAAATATAAACCAACTCAATGGATAAGTTAGGTTCATTGAACCTAGACATGTTGACTTGGAACAATTTGATTGGTTGGAAGATGACGAGGCACCACCTCAGTGTGTTGGATGTCCTCCTTTGTCTCCTTGTTCTTTTTCCATCCACTTGCCCTAGAATATCTTTCTTTGCCACCGACTCTATCCTTTGTGCTTGTTTCTTCCTAGCTTTGATCTTGGATTTCCTTTGAGATTTTGATTTCTTCTTCTCACTTGAATTTGAAGTCTGGTAGTCTCCCCTTGGAGCAGTTATTGAACTTTTCTTTCCTGATTGCTTCGAAATTCCTTCAAGTGCCCTGAATTTGGAGAAGAACTCTCCTGTGCCTTCACCATAATGGAAGAAATTGAAACTTTCTTTGTGAAGTATTTCCCATACTTTGGCTATTCAATTTCATTCTGTAACGCCTTCATGTGGACCATCCAACACTTAGCCAAGATTTTGGCCATCTTTATGCTCGAATGAACTTTTCTTGTGCATTTGTCTTCAATTCTGAGTTTGACTTGTGCTAAGTAGGGCAAGCTCCATCCTTAGGCAAGAATTTTATTCATTTTCTCTTTATTCCTCTTCATTTTCTTGTTATCTTTCCAACACTTAGTCAAAATTTGATCCTTTTATTGTAGGAAAATTCCACACTTAGCCATTTTTTTGCTTCCTCTTGGCAAATTTTACCATGTTTGTTTTTAACCTTGGCGGACTTTGGCACATGTCATGCCAATTTTCTATTATGCTTGAGCGGACTTCCTCATTGGCAAGCCAATTCTTTTTCTCTCTCCTTGGCGGACTTGGCTGTGTCTTGGACAAGGCGGACTTAGAAGTTGGCTTGGATAAAAGCATGGCAGACTTCAAGGTTGGCTGGACATGCTTTGGCGGACTTCATCTTTGGCTAGGCCATGTGCACTTCCATTTGGGCGGACTTTTTCTTCGGCCTGCCATCTTCATACTAGGCGAACTCGGTAAGTGTTTAGACATTCTCATGCTTGGTGCACTTTGCCAATGCCTTAGAAATTTTCCTTGCCTCCAAAGTTTGGCGGACTTCTCAGTAGATTTGCCAATTTTCCTCTTGGGTGGGCGGACTTGGAAGCTTCTTTGCCATCTCACATCTCTCCTCTAGGCACTTCATGCCTTAGATATCTTCCATCTTGTTTGAGGGTGGACTTTGGAGTCTTCTTGCCAGTCACGCCTTTTCCATGCCTTAGAAACTTTTACCATGCTGGGAAGGGGGGCGAACTTCAAGATTTTCATGCCAAGGGCAGACTTTGAAGCTGGCTGGACGAGATGCATTTTCCTCTAGGCGCACTTGACCCTGTGGCTGGACACCTTCATGGCGGAATTCACCAATTTGGAAATGCTTCCCTGTTGGAAGGCGGACTTTGCCTTGTGCCTGCCATTGCTCCCCTTGGTGTCTAGGCGGACTTCATGTTGCCTTAGCCATTTCTTTGGGTGAACTTTGCCAAGGCTTAGACATTTCTCTTCCTGTGGCGGACTTTGTACTTGGCTAGACATCTGACTTAGTCAAAAATTTCAAATTCTCTCCTTCTAGGTTGGGCGAACCTGAAGATCTCTCTGCCATTTTGTATTTTATTCATGCCTTAGGGATTTATTTCATGCTGAGTTGGGTGGACTTCATGCTTGCCTTGCCAGACATTCTTCCTTCTATGCCTTAGAATTTTATTTCGTCATGTCGATGAGTGGATTTTATGCCAGCTTGATCCCCTCTCTCTCTAGGCATATATTTTTTATCCATGCCTTAGAAAATTTCCTCTTCCAAAGTTGGGCGGACTTTAGCCTCTCCTTGACATTGGCGCACTTGGCATCTTACTTGTCCAAGGGCGGACTTGGCACTTCATCAAGCCATGGGCGGACTTGGAGGCTTGTCTTTCCATCCACTTCTCTTCTAGGGCGAACTTTGTGCCTTCTCTGCCAAGGGTGGACTTGATGCCTTGTCAAGACATGGGCGGACTTGGAGCTTCTCCTTCCAAGGGCGGACTTGGAGCTTGCTCATTCCATGGCGGACTTTGACTCTTTCCAAGGCATGGCGGACTTGGAGGCTTCTCCAGACATGGCGGACTTGGAGCTTGGCCTACCAGTGCCCGCCTTTGGCTTGCTAGAGGCAAGGGCGGACTTTGGACCATGTCTGGCATTCTTTCTCATGGGCGAACTTCTCAGACTCGTCATTTTTCATCAATTTTTACCTTTTACCTTGATTTTCATGTTGATTTCTCTCAATCTGGAGGAGTGCTAACTTCATGATCAGTGGGACCTCGAAATAGAAACTTTCCAAAAATAGAAAAAAACAAAAAACATCCCTAAAAAATAGGAACTCCAAAATGGCCTAAAAATGCCATAAATAAAAAAGCAAAAAAGCAGAATCCCTAAAAAATAGGAAGTGTCAGAATTGACTCAAAGCAATGGCGTTCCTCATCTACTGGTCCTTCTGAGCACTTCCATGACATCTAGGCACTGATACGGGCTTGAATTCTCTACTTGGCTCAGATGATTTCTACAAACTCTAACTCCTCATTGTAAATAAAATGGTGATAAGCAGTTGCGCTGCCAAGGCAAAAACCCAAAAAACAAAAAGAAGGGGGTCCCCATTTGCAATGGGGCGATGTGTGAAATAGGTCACAACAATGCTAAAACTCATTAATGATCCCAATGGGACATTACAAGTGCTAACTCCCTTTTTCTTATCAATTTCAAAGCAATCTTTTGTGCTACAACACCTGAGTTAAAAACATAGGCCATGCAAAACCTTGGGTTGTATCCAAATTCCTATTGAAAGGAAAAGAAATAACATATAATTTTCAAAGGCTCCAAATGCTCCTAAATCCAAGTGGGGACAATTGTAAATATAATAACAAAGATATGAACTATGGTTGAGAAAGTGAATATGTGATTTTAAAAAATAGCATGAAATATCAAGGAAGCATTTCTCATACAAATGGAATTAGAAAATGTCTACACCTTTACTCTTCTAGTTCCTATTCATTCTATATGATTATAATTTTTTACAAAATTTGGCATGTTACCTACGAGGGTAGGGCATATAATAAATATAAAATAAGTCCAATTTTTTCAAAGATTGAGAGATAGTAGTAGAGGTTCTTGCCCATACATCTTATGGGGATATTTCTTTATCTAGTGCCTCTATGTCCTCGTAATACTACTGCTCCTTAAACTTCTCTTGTGAGGCTAGTGCTTGATTTCATTCCACCTGCTCCTCTTAGGGGACCACTTCTCTACTCCAACTGTTTTGCTCCTCCATCTTTGCTATACATTTTCCTATGCACCATCTCTTGTGGGACTATTGCTCCTCCACCATTTCCTTCTAATTTGACTACAACTTTGCTCCTTTGCTCCAACTCCTTCCATCCTCCTACTCCTTCCAACATCTTTGCACTACTCTATCCCCTTGCTTTTTCTCTACACTTTGATTTTTCCCGTGTGTCACTTGTAGGCCTAGAAATGATTTTGCTCCAACACACCAATCAATGCTTAGATGTTATTTGGGGATATTTGAATCTTAGTCTCTAACATAAGAACCAAGTGGCTTTACACTTGACAACAATTCTCTTGCCATAAAATAGATATGGTTACATGAATATGTTGTATTGCATTGTTAAGTAACATGATTGTTTGGGGACAATTTCTCGAGTCTTAATATTAAAATATTGTACACCTTAAGTCATTGAGATGAGAAAAATGACAAGAGTAAAAAGCACAACTTCAATGACACAATGCAATTAAATTGAAGATAAAACTAATTGTGCATTTCAATGATGTGTTGAGAATGTTAAGAAATTATCGCTATAGATGTTTTAACTAAACATACTAAATCATAAATAAACACGTTTTCCAATCTATAGGAGAATTGCACTAAGCATAATAATTAAGAGTTAATATTTATCAAAGACTAAACCATACTTTGAGATTGATTAGTAAAGATCAATTTACATTTATTGAAGCATTTTTTAAATCTTTACAATTATGGAAATGAGAAACATACAAACATAGAAGCAAGTATATCATAACACAGATGTATGTGGGGAAGTCCTTTTTGAAGAAAAACTGAAGTCCCTAAAACACAAATCAATTGTATTATTGGTAATGAAGGTTACAATACAGTCTTAGAGACATGCTTTTGTACGTGTCTAACAAACATACTACTTTGGAGAAATTTCAAATGCATAAAAATACTTGCAAATCAACTATCAAACATCTCCATCTATAGCACCCAATATATAGGAAAGATAATATATGAAACAATCAAATACTAATTACAAAACTATTAGTTAAAATTTCCTAAGAATGTGGTGCTCGGATAGTTGAAAACCAACACCCACATCAAAAGATTAGTTCATATGTTAAAAATAACATATTCTTTCCACTTGTCATAAGCATGTCACAATCCACTCACCAAATTGGATATTCCATTTTGGCTTTATTATGTCCATTCAAAGATGCTATTATGTGTTTTAACATGCATTATAAGTTGGTTAACATAAGTAACTTTCTCTCACAACACTTTTACATTTCGTAGATGTTTGCATATTTCCAATGCATGAGATCGACTTCTAGAGGCTATAACTTCTAATCAATGAGGTTAGTGGGACTCCTTTTTTGAAAAAAAAAATCTTGAAAAGATCTACGCAATAAGCATCTTTGGAAGTGATGTTGAACAACTCAAATTTTTATTTTAGCAAAACACCAACTCTATCTTAGAAATTGAGATTTTTTATTTCATAGTTTGTAAATTGTATGATTTATATATTGAACATTATGAGCAAGATTGAGATAATTTTTCTAATATTCTCCCACTTGTTGAACACCTTGCAAGAATAGATGAAGTATTGGCATTATTAACTAATTGTTAAGGGTTGAGAAACTCATGGACTCATATCACCACCTAATTTTTTCTATGCTCATAAGCTTTGTCAGTACATCTACAACATTATGTAAAGTGTCAACTTTATCTAGTATCACCTTATCAATTTTTACTATGTAATGTACAAAATAGTACTAGACAACAATATTCTTTTCTTTGCACAAAATGTTAGGTTATTTATTAGATATGACATTATCACATAGACCCTAATAAATTTGAGACAACCTTGCATTTGAATACAAATGCTTAAGTCATATGGTTTTCTTACAAGCGCGAGTAGTTGTTTAATGTTTTTGACAATAGTGCTAGTTGGATTTCATCCAAATTTCAAAATCAACTCAAAATTTCTAATCACCAAGATCTTGATGTGGGCAAGGTGAGAACATATAGAGACTATAAGGACATTAAATATAAAAATATAAATTACTAGAGGTTAGCCATTTAGATTACAAATAATATTGAACTAATATATTGGTCAATATCAAAAGAATAGATAATGATATACAAATTGAGATCAATGCCAAATTGAAAGATAACAAGAAAAATTGTGTCAGCGTCAAAATTGTAGATAATGATTTGAAAATAAAGGGGATATGATGGTGAAATGTTCATGATCTTACAATAATAAGATGGATCCAACAATGAATAGTCCAGGATCTTCTTGCAAAACCAAATTCTACTTTTAATTGGCGATAAACCACATTTTATTACAATATGGAATGATAACCAGATTGATACCAAACCCAAGAATTATGCCAAACAATTTGAATGTAGACATTTTATCAAACATTTGGAAAGAAAAATATAGAAAATATAAATATCTTGTGATATGGTTGCTAAATAGAGATGAAGTTGTTGATTGAAGAGCATGATACAAATTCAAGATATCAAACTACTATTACAGCCCTTTCCACTGAGAATTCCACGCTTCACTCTCTTGGCAACTGATTGAAATGCATGAAGTTGATGTAGTGAATTGCATAGAACTCTTCTATGTTACATGCATTATAGTTTTGTTCCAAAACATATGGCTCGTTCTAAGAATTGTACAACAATTTGTAGTTGTATGGTGTTGTACCCAAAATATTTTTTGCTTCAATAAGGCATTTTGCTTAAAATGATCCAAATCATGCAAAATTATTGTCAAAAGTATGTTTTAGGTCAAACAAAACATGTTTTTTGTGGGTTTATGTCAAGGAAGATACTTGCAAATTTCTGAAAATTTGAAAATTAGGGTTTCAAACCCCTGTTTTTAGGAAAACCCTAAAAAATAGGACCTCTCTAGAAATGATTGAAAATGATTATGATAGGATAATTTGACTTCACGATCACACTAGTCAAGTCAAAATCACCAAAATGTTTGTTTTACTCTGGTGGGTCTATTTTCATTTTTCAGGAAGAAAGCTAAGACCCTCGCAACCATTAATGGTAGAATGGCTAGTACCAGGCGGTGAAATCTAAGCCTCAAAAGCTTCAATGAAGAATCCATGGCGAAAAATGCTCGAATAGATGCTCTAAAATGGAGGGGATTTTCAAAAGTGGAAAATGCTAAAAATTGACCAAGTCTGGAAAATGCACGCCTTGCTACTAGAAGGAGGTTGTGTAGTCGAATGCCTTCATTATTTTTTCAACATCCATACACGCAACATGGGGAAGGTGATTGCTAGGATGCACACGTTCACATCGTCAATGACGAAGCTCAAACCAAACAAGCCACATGGCGAACATGGCACACAAAGAGATGAAGATTTTCAAAGAAATGATGAAACCACATGCTAAAAGCGCCCTTGCTGGCAAGGGGCGCCCATGTAGTTAAAATGGTCAAAGGCAGTCATCAAATTTTACCAAGGCAACCATCTCCTTTGTGTTTTTACTGGCTTTCCGGTGCATCGTCAAGCGAGATCACTTGATTTATCGATCATCGACAAATGAAAGCATAGATAGGAGATGTTGAAGGCATGTATTATCAAAGAATTACAGTCAAGGCAGAGGCGCCCCTGCAGGCCAAGGGCGCCCATCATTTTGAGCCACCTATTGAGGTTTTCAACAACTGATTTCTCCTAAGCATCTGCTCAACATCCTCTCAGCTTCGCGATCAATCTAGTTGCACGTTCACGAGACCTGTCTAACATTTGCAAACAAAGATCAAGCAGAAAACACCAAAGATGAAGGCGAGATGAACACAAAAAATTGGTTGTGTTAAGAAATTTGCACCTTCTTAGAAATAGGCGCCCAACTTTTTGGGCAATCAAATGCAATTTGCAAGCTCAGTGACCTCCATGATGACCTTCTCCGTTTTGATCAATCTCAACAATGACACCGTCAGCGAAGACAACTGACAAATCAAACATCTGACGACAAAGATCAAATTGGGACTGTTTGTGAAAGTTTGTAACATGAAAATAACAAGTCAAAAGGTCAAAGGCGCCCCTACAAGCCAAGGGCACCCAAGCTTTTGAGGCACCTAAATCAAACTTCAGGGTTCGTGAAGCCAGTCATCCTTTCCAAGGCTGAACTAGTTATCCATCCTATGATTCAACAAGATCACTGAAATCATTAGTCTTCGGTGATCTCAGATCTAAGCATAGAGGGTCGAACTGGAGGAATTGAAAAACACTCAAGAAATTGACTAAGTCTGGTGAAAAATGCACCTTCTTGGGAAAAGGCACCCAAGAATCAGAAGCATCAGACTTAGGTTTTAAGCTTTGTAGCTCCCAAGTACACTTCATCAGAGTTGTTCTATCTTAGTAGTGGATCTGTCAAGAACACTTCAAGATCAACCGAGCAACCAAAACCAGGGATTGAACAAAGGCATTTCATCATAGAAAAAGAAGAAAAAATTGTTCAACTCCTCAACTTGGACGCCTAAAGTCAAAATAGCCATAGTTGACTGAAGTTGAGATATTTTGAAGGCCTTTACATGGCTAAAACGTCCCAAAATTGGTGGAATTCTCTCCAGTGAACTCCTGATCAGGTAGATTGACTCCCTAATTAGGTTTTGGATGCCTAATTGATGCTTGCAACCTCAGATTGACATATCAAAAGCATCTAGGCATCCATTCTTCATTATTTCTTTATAGGACAAGGAGCTCAAGAACAAATATTTTTCTCTCCAAACATCATTTGAAGATCTGACAAAGGGCTTTTCATATTTTCAAGAATTAGTTGCACAAAGGGATGGTATATCAGAGTTTACATCTCCAAGCATGATTTTCTTGAAGATTCAGAGAAGCAGTTTATAACTTTCGAACTTCTTCCCCTCTTTTTCTTCTACTCTTGTCTTAGATCTTCTTGCATGTCCAAATAACAGAGGTTATTCACAAATCTGACCTTCTGGGTATGATCAACATAACTTTTTCAACAAAACCCATGTGTCAAATTCTTTTAGAAAAAGTAGCCTTGTTGACCTTATTTTTTAGGGTTTTCAGAAAAAGTCACGATTTTGAAAAATAGACAAATTGGGTTTGTTTAGCTTTGAAGGACAAACAAAACCCATGTGTTAGATTTTTTCAGGTGCCTCACTGTCTCTCTCACCGAAGGGCTCTTGCATGCCATAGAAAAAATCATTTTTTTGAATTTTTGACGATCTCGGTTTGTTTAGAAAATTATTCTCAACAAAACCCACGTCTCAATTTTTTTTGTAAAAAGTTACCCCGGCAAGGCTATTTTTAGTAGTCATAGAAAAACTTGTCTAAACAACATCGTGTGAACAGTCAATCTTCAAGGTTTTCAGAATGCAGTTCTTCTAGGTCGAATACAAGACCAAGACATTCTTACTTCATGACTTCCTGAAAACGGCTGACACTGAATTGCATCAGGCACACCTAGAAGTCAATTTAGACAAATTTATAGGCATAGATACTCAAAAGACCACATGGTTTCATACCTCATATATTTGATAGCCTTTCAAGGCTAGTTTAGAGGGTTGAATACCGTTGGAGCTCTGGATATGCAATCGAGTTCATGAGTATTTTTCATAGCTAGAGTGTTCGCAGTCAAACTTGACGATTTAATCATACAACACTCTTCCATTGACAAAAATCAAGCAATGTGACAAAAGCATAAAGCAATAGAAGAAACAAAAGTCATCACTTCAGTTATAGGGCCGCTAAAGTTACCAATCAATAAACTAACAATAGAGGCATGTGATGACCTCTGGATGATGAGGCAGTTAACTACTTCTTAAGGGAGATGATTTTTCAAGATCACGGGCAATGAACTCTAAGTTAGGACGTCGTACCCCTCCAAAATAACATTTATGACACAGGAGTTGACTTGATGCCTCTTTCCAAGTTACTCGTTGTCCCACTGATCATGCATGTCTAATCCCACTAATTGTGGATGTCTATTTTGGAGGCACTTTGTATATTGGATTTCTCTTTTAGTTTAGAATGAGTTAACTGAAGTAGACTTTCCAATTAACTGCTAGGTCACCTACTTTTAGACATAGGAATAAATCTTGCAGATTGGCAAGAACTCATTGTTAACTCAAGGAGATTTTAGGGTTGCCTACTCCTTTGAGCTTCTATAAATAAGAGTCTTTGCTCATTATTTTGTAACCTTTATTTACTACACAAAATTGTTGTGCCATTGTGCCAACAGGCTTGCAAGTCTATATTTGTTCACTCTTGGATGAGAGTTGTTTCATTTGATCGCAATTGTGTATGATTTCATACCTTTGCTGTCCCAAATCTTTGTAATTTGTTGAGAAAGTTTGAAGAAATAAATTAAAAGGAACATGCAATTTGATCCAAATTTTCAAGTTCTATCAACGTCTTGTTCTTATAATATATTGTCTCAATCTACCCCTTGGACAGGTGTTGTCACCTCTTTGGGAATTTTGATGTTAATGATTATCGTTTGATGTTGTGTAATGATTTGTTTTTCAGCCTACACTTTGGACAGGTGTTGTCACCTCCTCAGGAATCTTGTTATTCAATTCATCATCCTTTGTTGTTTCTAGTAAGTTGCATCCCAGCCTACACCTCAGACAGGGGTTCCTCTTCCTTGGCAATCCTGAGATTCAATTTACCGTAAGAGGGTTTGATTGCATAAAACCTTATTCAAGCATAGATCTGAAGAGTTCAGAGCATTCAAATGCGTTATGAGAGATAGTCGGCCCAAGTGATCCAACCATACCATTCCTGCTCCTATATTCTCTTGCTCTGTTTATTTAGAGGAGATAGGATAATTAAAAGTTAGCCTAGTTGTAGTTAAGATCTACAAAAACCAGAGAAAACCTTAGCTGCAACACATTGTGTTTATGCACCCTTGTGTCCTGCACGCTAAGTAAAAAATATAGGAACTTAGTTCGTTTTAATTTTACGCAAGCATCAACAAACAAGAGGGAGCTTCCCCTCCATAATTTAAAGAGCAATCATCACACACTGTGCATAGCTGTCTGTTTCCAATATGCACTCCAGAGGTGCTAATTGAAACGCCAACATATGGCAAGGAAATTGTTATGATTTTAACATCGTATATTCTTAAGTATATATTATATATTCCTTAGCATGATAAGGATAAAAACTTGTGGCATGCTTAACTTTAACATTAATCTTAGTTAATACTTAAACTCCTTTAACAAGAACGAAGGGGTGTGTCCCTATATAGTTAAGCCTATAAATGATTAGGATATGGTTCTCCCATATCATCATATCATCGAATATTGAACTCATATATTATTTGATTATTGGTCATCCCCTCAAAGTAGTTTTCTATTTTTACATATTTTTGCATTTATACTCAAGAAATATCATAACAAATGGTATTAGAGCTACGATTTGGGCCAATATTTTTGTTTTCATCATAAATTTCAAAATTTTGAGAATTTAGACTTGATTTTTTCTAGGTATTGAGGGACACATATAATAAAGATTTAGTCCGAGGATCAAAGGTTTTTGATAAGTTTTATGAAATTTATTCAAATTTTGTGATTTTCAGCCAATTTTCTCTACAAGCCACAAAATTCAATTTTTTTTGAAAAATATTTACTTTTTTGGAAATATCATAAAAATTAGGTTGGATTAGTTCTTCGAGATTTATTGTTAGACACCAAATAAATTCTTAATTTAGTGGTCAATTTTTGGTCAAAACATGAGCATTAAATTTCATCAGTCCATTATTCTAAAATTTTATAGTTAAACTCATACTAGATATTATCCCCCATTAAATAATAAAAATAGTAATCTAGAGTTAAAAATAGAAACACATTTGAAGCCATGTCATCTTTAGGACCAAAGGAATTTTCTATGAATATGAAATCCAACAACCCTCTTTATTGTCCACCACCTAAAATTGAGGGAAGAATTCCACTGGATTGTGAAAGGGTGGCTTATTTCATTAAGGATATATTATTTGAACCATTTGCAACACCTTTAAATGAAGGTTTAGATAAGTTTAGCTAAGAAATATTATCAGAATCGAGGGGCCTGAAAAACCACCAATGTGGGTATAACCCTAATAGACAGAATCAAGGGATAGGACAATCTTTTCAAGGTCCAAAATAGATATCTATAAGTTTGATGGTACAAATGTATCTTCATGGATAAGTCTCATAGAACAATATTTTAATCTCCATAATATATCTGATAATGTAATGGTTGACATAGCTTCACTACATTTAGAATTTGAACCTTAGCAATGGTACCAATGGACAATGAGTGAAAAACAAGGGAAATTACTTGGAGAGAATTTACTAATGAAACTATGAGCAACCATGGAAGGGAAGTTGTTTTACCCAACTAACAAGTTTAAAACAAATAGGTTTTGTAGTTGAATATAATGTTGATCATATGAGATTAATAATGCCAACCCAAGATGTGACACCTTATCAAAGGTTACAAATCCATATAAATGGACTTAATGACAAAATTAAACATGATGTTAATTTGTTGGAGTCTTGTATAGTTAGAAAAGCTATGGAATATGTATAGCATATTGAACAACATAACATCACCACTAAAAGATCCACATAGACCAAACCATAGAATGAAAAAATGAAAATATCACTAATCCTATTAACAAAAATGAGATCAACTTCTCTAAACCAAGACAAATAAATAAGTTCTCTCCTCAACAAGATGTGGAAAAAAGAAAAAAAATTATGTTGGCATTGTGATAGAAAATGGTCTAGGGGACATAAATGTGGTAATAATAAGAAGAGACTAATGATTATTGAGAAAGAGGTTAATAAAAAGGAAGAGATCACTATAGAAGAACCAAATATGGAATTGACACATGAAAATTTAAAGGACAAAGAACACTCTAATGTCTCCATACATGCATTGAATGGATCAAATGCACCACAAACCCTCAAAGTAATCGGTAATATTAAAATAAAAATTTAAAAGTGTTGGTTTATACTAATAATACAAATAACTTTATTGATAGAAGATTACTTAATGAGCTCAAGTGTTTGTTTATCCAGACTCTAATTTTCAAGTCATGATAGTTGTTGGGAAACAACTCTCTTGTGATAGTAAATGCCATTATTTAAAACTCTCAATGGAAAATTATCAATAGATTCAGAAATATTTGTTATTCTTATTAGGAGAGTGGATGTGGTTTTGGGTGTGCAATGACTTAAACAAATAGAAATAATATCTTTCAATTTTTAGGACTTATCCATGAATTTTATTACACAGAAAAAATACAAACTTTAATTACTCTAATGATTAGAAGGGCTTTTATACTCAAAACCATCTTGTCAAAAAGGGTTTGTGTTCTCAAAAAAAAAGAACTCATTTTGATTCTCTTGAAATTCATAAAATGAGCAAGAAGACTTTCTCTTGAGACAAAACCTCCTTTTATTATTTTTTTAGGGAATAAAATATAATTATATGTTTTATTTTATTTCCCCCTCAAAGCTATAAGAGATTAAAGTGTCTTTTAAATAATGACTTTTTAGCCATACTTAACCTTTTTAAATAACTAAATATAAGTTATCTTTTTAAAATATAACATATAGTTATTTTTTGACAACTTAAATTTATAAGGGCTACTAATTCTTTAGTAAATTTAAAAGTGTTGGTTTATACTGATAGTACACATATAATTACACAGTTCAATCCTAATAGCAATATCACAGCTTAAATTTAATTATTTAATTATTTCTATTTCTACCACCCTATAATCCTACGGAAAAATTTAAAGAAATAAACTAAGGGCCTTTATTAATCTTATGCTTGAGAAGGGGACATGAAAGTCCCCCCTCCCCAGTCCCCCCTCCCCAAAATTGCTTGTCTTCATGCAATATAGACTAAACCCATTTGATTAATGTTGGATGTAAATCATTGTGATTACAAGATCCCAAATCGACCTTGGATTTAATACACCAAGTTAAAAGACACCTTTAAGTATAACCTCAAATTTCCTTACTAGTTATTCGACAATCTTCTGTAAATCTTTTGCAAACTCCTCAAAAAATTGCTTTGCTCTATCTTGTTTTGTTGTGCCACTTTAATATGAATTGAAAAATCTATGCAGGGAGCCTCTATTTTCTCTTCCTAAATCTTGGAAATTTGGTAATAGTTGTGTGGAGGTCTTTTATCTTGTGTTACTTCCAAAGAAAAAAACACTACAAATCATAGCATAATTGCCTTTAGTATTTTGAACATGAAGTGCAACTTAATTATCTTTGGTTATGATTGAAATTTTTTGGATGAAAAGTTCCATTCTTTTTGTTAAAATTTGGTAGGGTGGCACATTTGGAAGTCCCTTGAGTGACACTTTCTTTCCTTATAACTAAAGTATAAGTTTCAAGGTTTAATAGTTTGAAAACTTCTCCAATGAAATGTAACCACTAAACTCCAAAACCTATATTAATCTCATCTAAGTCCACATCATAAAAATCATCACAAATCTAATGTTCACCTATGAGTATGTTGAGTTTGTTGATATTCCTTTTACAAAGGATGATAAAAGGCAATTTAAAAGACAATCCAAAATATTGCACATAGAAATATTCATAAATATTTAATATTTATGGTCAATTATTAAGAGTGGAAATTCTCTCCTTCACTTTAGATTTAGCTTGATTGATATGGTTCAAACTCTACGGATCTTATTAGATAGTTAGAATTAACAACCAAACAACTCTCACATATGCACAACATAACTCACATAACAACAACAATGACTAATTTATTGATTTGTAATAATTCATAATTATACGAGTACACTTTCTAAATATATTAGAAACTTCAACATTCGCGAACCAATATTTGACTGGGAAAAATATTTCCTTCATAGTTGTCCCACCTCCTTTATCCAACATCCCCAAACAAATTGTATTCATTTCGCAGTGAAGAATTCAATTTCCCCAAAGAAGTTCAACTGTCACACCAAATTCTTAGCAATTAGCTTCTACCATGTGTCATTTATCTGAATATTCAACAACTTGGTATTAGTGTTTCGGTTTAATATATTTTTTTAGCGAATTCACCTTCCCACGAACTACTTCAATGATCTTCCTTTTTGATCTCTCCTTTTATCCTTTGTTGGCAACTTCACCTATCAATGTACCAAAGGAAAATTAAAATTATTAGTTTGAAAACTTAAATGTTCGTCAAAACTGAAGTCTTGTCGAAAAATCCACAAACTTTTATTTATCAGCGAAATTGAAAGGTTCGTCGATACAATGCCTTTTGTTAGTGATCAATAAATCGATAAACTCTTTGGTGGAGGGGCACCAAGCCCACTTTTGCAAATAGGGGTTCAGTATTAGGTTTGTAGATGTTTTGAGTCTTTTGGAATGTAATAGGGTTCATTGTAACCATTTTTAGTGTTTTGAGGTCATTTGGGGTTACAATGCAAATATTGTAAAAAAGTTATAATATTTTGAAAAGTTGTCAATGTAAAAATGCAAAAAGTGTAAAGTAGGAAGTTGAAAGGTCATTTTGGTTGCGGGAAAGTCTTAAGTTAGTGATGTTCGGTTTGGGAAGCAGTTGAAAAATGTTTATTAATTCCTTGTGAACGTTTGAAACTGTTGGTGGATGTAACATTTCAAAATTTGAATAACAAATCAAAGACTTCCTAGTGTTTTTTATTTTATTTTGTTGTTGCAGACCTATGTACAATCCCGTACAAATTGATTGTGATGTGAAATGAATTGGAATATATGCTAATGTGAGTCTATTTTCATTTTCAATTAGTTTGGTGTAAATCCATTAAGATTTGTGAATCTTAGAGCTATTTTTCTAAAGTTGCCTGTGAAAAGCCAGTCTTGAGGGTTTGATAGTTTAAAATGGTCATTTAAGCCATTCCACCCATTGTGTCATGCTGTAACTCAGTGGAATGGCTTTGGTATGTGTAGGATTTTTGTTTGTGTGGTTTCCAAGAGCAAGGGAGGCGATTTGGTAATTTTGTGTTGATGCCCTAGTTGGCAATTTTGTGTGTTTTTGGTGAAATTTGGTGGTAAAAGGTTAAGAATGGTTGCAAACCCTTGGGGCAGCAATATGTAAAGGTCTATTAAGCATATCCAGACATTTTTATGTGTTTGAAGTGTTGTTAGAGTGAGAAAAGATTGGGAAGGCATATTTTCAATAAATTCCCTTGGAAATGGCTTGTAATGAGGGTTTTGTGGCTTGGTGAGTTTTGGATGGTTCCATCTAATAAAAGTTGGAGATTTTGTGGTTTTGGAGTCTGGTAAGGGACTGCCAATAGGAATTTTTTGTTGGAAAAGTGTTTGAGTAGAGGTTTCTTTGGAAAAGAGGGCTAATTATGCCCCTGTTTAGCATAACAGTCCAATTTCAGAGGTGTTGTTCCAAAACAAGCATATTAGGTTTTGAGATATGTCAAAGAAAAGGGTAATGTGTGTCTAAAACACCTTTTGTTTTGTGGGTTTGAGGAGTTTTGTAAGAGATATGCACAATTTTCTCTTTTGGCAATGTTACAAGGGAAATTTGATGGCATGATGGAATAAAGGTGAATTTGGGGCCTTATAACTTGAAGAGTTGTTGTTTTTGGTTTGAATTGTGATAAATTTGAGGTTGTCTCCCTGCTCTGCATCAATTGGTATCAAAGATTAGGAAGTAGATCTTTTGAAGAAGAAAGTTGTAGTTTGAAGCAATGAAAGTGGGAAGTTGAAGAGACAAGATGCCTCCTAAAGGTGGTTCAATTGTTGCTAGAGAGTTAAGGTTACTAAGGGAGTCTCAAGAAGCTATGATGGCCAGAGTGGAAGCACTGGAAGTTAGAGAAAGAAGAGGTAAGGGTATTGTTGCATATGAGAGTGACCCTGAAGAAGAGGAAGAGGGTGAGAGTGAGAACCCTCTTGGAAGATCCCATGAGGAGATGGACCCTGAAGAAAGGAAGTTCTTGAATGTGCTAAAGGTTGTGAAAGGAGAGGCTTCTGATGTGAAGATGGATCTACCTATGTATGGTGGCAAGATGGAAGGTGAAGAGTTAATACAATGGATTGATGCCTTAGACAACTACTTTGAATACAAGGAGGTAGTAGATGATAAGAAGGTTAAGTTTTCCAAAACTAAACTAAAGGGACCTGCACTGACATGGTGGAACTACACCCAAGAAGAGAGAGAAAAGAAAGGAAAACCAAAGATTATTTCATGGGATATGATGGTAGCAAAGGTGAAGGCACAATTTTTGCATGTTGATTATGAGATTCAAGTGTTTAGAAGGTTGCAGAACCTTAAGCAAAAGGAATTGGATGTTGGGACATACACCGAGGAGTTCCATAGGCTAAGCATAAGGTCTGGACACATTGAGAATGAAAGGGAGAAGGTATCAAGGTACTTGAACGGTTTAATGTTCAACATTCAAGATGAGATAAGCATCATCACTCCAAGGACAGTTGAAGAGTGTTTTCAATTGGCTGCTAAGGCAGAGGAGAAACTAAAAAGAAGACAAGGAAGACAAGGAAGAGGCAGAGGCAACAATAGTAGAGGAAGAGGATCAAGGAAAAAATTTGAAGACCAAGAAGAAGCAAACAAGGGCAAGGAGTAAGTTGTTGATCAAAGAGGTGGCTTTAGAGGTTTCAAAGGGAGATTTGGTGGAGGTAGAAGTTCAAACTCATTTTCAGGAAGGTGCTATCATTGCAATCAGTTTCGTCATCCAACATTTAAGTGTCCTGAGAAGCAAGGCTCTACTTCAAGTGGTGGAGATAAAAGAGTGCAATTGGTCCAAGAAGATGATTGTGAAAGTGTGCATCCTCCTACTCAACTCGTTGCTCCAGAAGTTGGGGAGTCATTGATGGTGAGAAGTTGGGGAGTCATTGATGGTGAGAAGACAACTCAAAGGACACTATTCAGGACCACATGCAAATGCAAAGGAAAGGTATGTAAGGTAGTGATAGATTCTATTTCTACTGATAACATGGTGTCAAATGAAATGGTAGATAAACTGAAATTAGAAAAAGTGCCTCATGAAACACCATATAAAGTATCTTGGGTGAATGATGATCAGTCCATTTTGGTTACTGAACAAACTTTTGTTGAGTTTAGCATTGGTGGATATAAAGATAAGATACTTTGTGATGTTTTACCAATGGATTGTTGTCATTTACTACTTGGAAGGCCATGGCAGTTTGATAGGAATTCACTTTATGATGGAAGAGATAATACTTACACCATTGAAAAAGATGGAAATACTTTCACACTAACACCATTTTAGGAGGATGGTAAGGAGTAGACCAAGGAAGCAAAGATGATAATGTTGGGCAACAAGGAGTTTGTGTAGATTGAGGAAGGCAAAGAGGAAGAGTGTGCAACCACTTCAAGGTATGAGGATTTGAAGAGTGATGCAATGTTTAAGGAAAGAGTTGATAAGTTGGTGTCAAAGTCTGAGACAAAGAAGGTCAAGGATGAATTGTTTGATGGAGTGCAAAATTGCTTAAAAAGGCATGATAAAATCATGGTGGGGACAATGTCTTGTCCATTGATGACAAAAGAATACAGTGGACAATCAAGTACTGCCAAGACAAAGGTTACTAAGACTGATGAAACAATGGTTTATAAGTTTGATAAGACGGTGACATTAGGGGCAGTAAGTCTGATGACTTAGGTGCATCCTGAAAAATTTGAATTTGAATTTTATTTCATACTTTATTCTCCTCCATAATACTTGTACAAATCAACAATATTAAAGATGAGAGAAATATCAATACTTGCTAGAAGTTCTATCTCATAAGCATTGGATGTAAATTTCTTGGTACCTTACAAGGCCTTATATTTTTCCACTTCAATTTATTGTATGTTCCTCGTGGTAACATTTTCTTTTGTAAATATGCCATTACCAAATCGCCAGTATGAAATTCTTGCTCTTGCTTGTGTATGTTAGCATGCTCCTTGTATTTGATGGAACTCTTCTCCAAAGCTTCCTTCACTTTCTTATGAAAATCATGAATATACTCAAAAAAATATTCAAATACATCACTCTTTCTACTCAAATCAACACTATCTCTCAACTCATCAACACCCCTCAAACTATACCCACAGACAATATGAAAAGTATTTTTACCTAGACTCCTATTGATTGAATTATTATATGCAAATGCTTCTTGAGATAATATCATGTCCCAATGGTTAGGCTTATCGCCTACTAAACATCTTAACATATTACCAAAATTATATTTACAACTTCAATTTGACCATAAGTTTGAGGATGGTATGCAAATTTGAAACCCAATTATGTACCCATTTTCTTCCATAAGGTACACAAAAAATGGCCAACAAATTTCACATCGATATCTAAAAATATTCTTTTAGGCAAACCATGTAGCCTAACTACCTCCTTGGAAAATAATGTAGCAATGTGGGATACATCATTATACTGTTGACATGGGATAAAATGAACCATCTTCAAAAATATATCAACAATAGAAAAAATAGAATAATTACATCATTGTGTTCGAGGAAATCCCGAAACAAAATCCATACTTATATGTTCCCACAATCTCTCTAGAATTGGAAATAGTTGATACAACCTTGTATTTCTCCTTACTCCCTTAACATGCTAGAAAATTATACAACCTTGCACTACCTTCTTCACATCACTCATACCAGGCCAAAAATAACCTTCTTTCAATTTTGCCAATGTTTTATCAACACCAAGGCATCCACTTAATCCACCATTATTTTCTTCTCTCACCAAATTGTCCTTCATTGATTCTTGATGTATACACAATCTCTTGCATTTGAAAAAACCTTTTTGAATGAAATATTATAGCCACGATGTTTTATCCTTCTCTATTGGACTCATACAAAAAGCCCATGCTTCTTTGAAATCAACATCATCTTCATACAATTTTCTCATAGAATCAAAACCAACTACATTCACCCCCATTTCATTCAATAACAAACATCTCCTACTCAATGCTTTAGCTACCTGATTAGATTTTCTATTCCTATGTTTCAAAATAAAAGAATAACTCTGCATAAATTCAATCCATTTCATATGTCTTTGATTTAACTTACCTTGGTTTTTTATACACGACAAATAATTATGATCAATATAATACAAAATATTTAGGTAGAAAATATTGTTGCTATTTCTTGAGTGCCTATACAATTGCATAAAATTCTTGATCATACACATAATACTTCCTTTTTTTCTCATTAAACTTCTGACTAAAATATGAAATTGGTCTTCCTTCTTGAATTGAAACTCCTCCAATGGATGTTCCACTTGCATCACAATCAACTTGAAATACTTTGCTAAAATTTGGTAGCACCAATATTGGTTGTTCTATCACTTTTTCTTTCAATATTTGGAAAATATTTTCTGCTACTATTTTTTGAACAATTATTACCCTTCATTGTTTTAGTAATAGGTGCACAAATTCCACTAGAATTTTGAATGAACTCCCTATAGAAGCTCACCAATCCATAAAATCTTTTGGCTTCAAACATACTACGGGGTGAAGGCTAATTCAAAATGTCCTTAACCTCTTTTAGATCCATTTTCAAACAATCTTCAGAAATAACAAACCCTAGATATACCAAATATTCGTTTATAAAACTACACTTCTTCAAATTGAATAATAATTTCTCCTCTTTTGGCCTTTGTAAAATTTCCATAACATGTTGTAAATGTTCTTTTTTTTTAATAAAACTTAAAATATCATTTAAATATACAATGAAAATATTACCAAGGAAAGGCTTTAACACTTCGTTCATCAACCTCATGATAGTACTGGGAGTGTGGTCAATCCAAATGACATTACCAACCATTCATACAACTCATCTTTAGTTCTGAAGACAATCTTCCACTCATCTCCTTTTGTGATTATGATTTGATGGTATCCACTCTTCAAGTCAATCTTTGTGAAACATTTATCTCCACTTAGATAATCCATCATGTCATCCATCCATGGCAATGAAAATTTATCCTTGATTATTATTATTTTTATAGCTCTTGAATTTGTATAATTGTGTCACTTCCCATTCCTTCTTGGGTGTCAATAGTGTTGGTACAACACATGGACTGTGACTTTCTTTGATTATCCTCTTATTCAACAACTCTTGAACTTGTCTATTGATCTCCTTGTTTTTTGTTGGTGTGAATAAATGTCTTGTACCTAGTTAATTAACTTACTGGGAACTTAGAGAACATATTCACATGTTTACTTATGATTATAAGATTCCTTCTAAAAGTCTTAGTTGTCATTTATAGATCTTATCTTATCCTAGGTTGTTATGAGTTACTTGTCTCATGTTATAGGATTAAGACACTTGTCACGATCTTGTCTAATCCTATCTCTCACATTGCCTTTATAAGAAAGGAATCTCATGTATATTAACATATTAAATCATATTCAATATTGCATTGTTGAAGCAAGTATTTTTGCCATTTTCTATCTTGTGGAAGATATTTTGGTCTAGCAATTATTCTTGGTGGTGTTGAGGATTCACCAGGTGTCATATTATACAATTATTTATTAGAAAAACTCACACCAAGTATTAATAGTATACACAATTTGACTAATGTCTCTAATAGGATGTAATTAACCAAACAATTCTTTCATCATTATATTTGCATACTCTTCTATAATTTATTGAATTTCAACTGGAAGCTCTTCATCTTTGTATGAAGTCATGGTTGATACAAGCTTGGGAATAAATTCAAAACATGCTCCCCCGTTATTTAATTCTTTCAATAATTTATTTCTCAAAACCAAAAAAACTTTGGAACTATTATCCGCTTCATCTTCTTTGTCCTTTATTGGATTCAAGGTAAACTCTTATCCATCCTTCTTGATTTTATATGTATTAGACCTCCCATCATGTACAACCTATCAATCAATCTGCCAAGGTCTACCAAATAATATATGATAATAATCCATTGACATTATATCACAAAAAAATCATCCTTATAACAACCAATTTGGAAATTTACAAGACATTGTTCTCTTACCACCAATTGATGTTTTTCCTACAACCAAGAAAATTTGCAAGGGCTAGGATGTTTCAACCTTTACCATCTCTTCAAATAAAATATTATTTGTGATGCCATTATCCACTATCACTTTGCAACATTTATCACCTGACTTACATTTGATTTGAAACAAATTTATTCTTTGAATTGGTTCAAATTCATCCATCTCTAGATCAAAAAAAAATCCTTCTCAACATCAAGGATTCTCCATCCCTTGGATCTTCTCCACACTTCGATGAAGCCACACTTTCATTTTCAGCCTATACAATATTTATTCTTGGTTCATTTCCTTTCACAACACTATGTCGTATTTAAGGACATTCAAATGCTTTATGACCAATTTCTATAGATTGAAAACAAGTACCACTAAATCCTCTTCCTCTTCCAAATTTTCCACATTCCCAAAAATAATCTCTTCTTCCTCTATTTTTCTAGAAGTTAGTTTGTGAGGTACTAGTTTCTCCTTGTTTTTTTGGTAAATCCTACCACTACTTCATTTTCCTCTTCCATGAGAATGTCTTCCACATCGTCATTATTAATTTGTTGTTTTCTAGAAAGTTTTTCTTTCGCCTCCAAGATATATTGATAGGCCTCTTCTACACTCAATATTTTCACCATACTCATTTCATCTTGAATATAATAATTCAAACCATTGATATACCTTGAATTTTTTATGTGGAATCATCAACATGTACTACTCGTACATTCAACCTATATAATACTTCAATGTACTCTTGTAAACTTTTCTCCCTTTTCTTCAAATTTTGCAACTTTTTAAATAAACTAACCTGATTGTTCGCTAGTAGGAATTTTTCTTTCAAATTTGTCACCATTCTCTCCCAAGATTTTATTTTCTCTTTTCCATTTCATTGTCGCTTGATTTGTATGTGATCCCACCATAGGGATGCATGTCCCTTCAACTTTGTACAAGAAAATTTTACCCTTTTGGATACTCAATTGATTCAAAATCAAAGTAATCCATTTATGATATCCAATCAGTCAATTCTTTGGGTCTCAAACTTTTGTTATAACTTGGATCAAAACGAGGTTTACTACTTATTTTGAACTGTAGACACCCAAAATTGTCCATGTCATAATATTACCTAGTCGATACATGACCTTGTAAGACATTTTGTAATATTTTATCCTAGATCATTACATTATCCCACTTATCTCATTTATTCCACTTAATCTACTTCTCAATTAATTAAATAAATCTCATTTATTTAATTAATTCCCCATCACATGTCTCAAAATAACTCAAATTAAATATTTGAATAATCCTTTATTACCACATTGTAACGTGTGTCACATGACTACAACTCTTCACATGCATAAATAATTTAAATAATTTTATTATTTAAATTATGATATTCCCACTCACATCCTATTTTTACCCCCATTCATTGTGCGTCATAAGCATCTTTTCTTCCAAAATAAATAAAAGAATCCCACTTATTTCCTCACATCCTAATTTTAGTCTCATGTCATAATCCACTTAATGTACGTCATATGCACTAAAATAAACTTTTAATCCTATCCATACATATCACAAATTTGACTTTTAATCTTGGCCATTGAATCAAATCAACCTTCTCCTATAAATCAAGCCTTTCACAGGCCATTTTGAGAATCTTCTTCTAGTATCCTTACTCTGCCAAAATTTCTCTCAATCTTCTGATCTATCTATCTATTTTTCTTCTATCATATCCATTTTATCCTTATGCTACGAAAATGAGCAATCAACATATCAAATCATTCAATCCTTCAAAATCTTGCATTCTCATGCAGATGGAGAAGAGAAATGGAGATAAATCAAATCTAGCTTGGAGATCGGTTTGCTTTGCTTTCTTGTTTTGATTTTTATGCTAGTTTGTGCTCTATTGTGCTTGTTAGGGTTTTTCATTATAATTTGTTTATGCATTTTGATCTAATATTTTTACCCTAACTACATGAACATTTCTAAAAAAACATCCTTTCTAGTTCATCACCTGCTTCTATTTCATTATCCTCGTGTTCTTCACGCTCAACATCACTTACATCCACCACATGTACTCATCTTTTCTAGGCTATTTCCATCACATCCAACCATGCTATTATTCCCCTCAATCCTTCACCTATTGTGTCTATAATAACATGCTACAGCTGTTCTACCAAGCCTCCTCTTTTTCATCCACATCCTCTATATGCCACATCTCTTCTAAATTATTTGCAATTGTAGGTCTTCACTCATTCTTCTCTGCCCAAAAAATTGTCTTAGAACCCCTCTCTTTGACACATTCACAGTCTCAATATGAACCCAAAATTGGGATCTGATACTATTTGATGTAGTTCAAACTTTATGGGTTTTATTAGACAATTAAAATTAGTAGCTAAATAACTCACATATGCACAACGAAACTCATAGAACAAAAGTAATGACTACTTTATTAATTTATAAAATTCACAACTACAAGAGTACAATTTCAAAATCTCTTACAAACTTCAACATCCACAAATTGACATCTAGTCAACCAAAACTTTTTCTTCACAGTTGTCCCACCTCCTTTTTTCAATATCCCCAAACATTTTTTATTCATCCCTTATATACATTCTATTGTAAGGAATTAAACCAACCCAAAGAAGTCCAATAGACACACCAAATTATTAGAAATCAACTTCTACCATATGTCTATTATCTAAATTGGCAGAAATGGTTGTCAGGGAATTCACCTTCTCACGAGCTACTTCAATGATCTTTCTTTTTTATAAAAATGCAATAGTCTCTTCCTTTATCCTTCTATTAGAAACTCTGCCTATCAGTGAACCAAAAGGAAATTTAAATTTTCATCGAAAAACTTATAAGTTCGTAAACTTAAATGTTCAGCAAAACTGAAGTCATGTCAGGAAGATGTCCTCATTGTGAACTTACAACTTGTGCACATTATTTTTCAATGATATTCATCCATCACAAACCATTAATTCATGAGCACTTCATTTTTGACATAAATGCCAATCGATGAACCCACAAATTTTTATTTACCAGTGAAATCTTGGGTTCACGAATTGAAAGGTTGACCAATACAACACCTTTGTTAGCTAATCAACAAACCAATAAACTACATGGATGTATTCACATGTGTTGTGGGTGTTATTTTGAGTCATATGGGTTTTTATCTTTGATAAAAACTTAGATCCTTTGTTATCACTTGGACTTGATGCTTGCATGTTCTTTGGATTGGTGCATCTTCACCTTGGCTTGTTCCTTTCCTTCCATATGTGTCATGTTGAAGGATGAGAGGATTTATTGCTTGAGATGGTGATCACCTTTGTTTTATTGCAAGAATATTGATGGAGCATGAGAGCATGCTAAAGATTCATATGGTTTCATGTATGGCTATGATGATGTATTTAATTGATTGACCCTTATGCAATGTATACAACAAGTGGGAGAATGCTAGGATTTGGTGTTGTACACCATTGCATAAAATGATTTATTAGAATGTTGTAATTGAATAATTATTTAGTTGTGGTGTGTCTAGGAGATGTGGCTAGCCATTCTAGGTAATTATTTGGGGCCACTTGTAAAGTGGTATTATAACATTGGGTTAATTATTTTGTGTGGGAGACAAAGATAATTATTTAAAATAATTTGGGGAAAGATATTTAATAATGTGCAAACTTAGTACCCAATATTAAATGAGGGGTCAATTATTTTGTGTTCACATGGTTTTGTGGCACATGGTTTTATCAACACTTTGTTGTATTTATGTGAGCTCGAGTCTATATAAGTACGAATATATTTAGTGGTTAAGGTTGGTTGGGTGAGTGGGTTGTCATAGTATCGAGTCTTTATGAGGAGTTCATATATGAAGCATGTCATGGGATGTGTGGATTCATGCTTGGAAATATGGAGGATGTATTGGAGAGTCTTGATGTTTTAGAATTATTCATTGTAACTCTATAAGTGTATGCATTAATTTATTGTTGAATAACAGGTAGAGTATGGATACTTTTTGAGGTCGGGTTTTTTCCCTCTTGAGGGTTTTCCCAAGGTATATCTTGTGTTGTATTTGTTGAATGCACAAGAGAACTAAGAGGGGGGTGAATCAGTTGTATCTTAAAACTTCAAAACCCTCATACACACTCAAATCCAAATTAATACAATTAACCCTTAATGTGTTATAATGATTTAGCATGAAAGGTAAATAATATAAACCAGAATAAATCAACACCATGCACAAGAGAACACCAGATTTACATGGAAAACCAAAGATGGGAAAAACCATGGCGAGGATTAGCTCACAATATAAAGTAATATCAACATTGAATACAATGGGGCTCACTATTGGATGGTGCACTACCCAAAGAAAGAGAAAAACTCACTGTCAAAGGCCCACTGCCAAAATAAAAAAGAAGATAGAGAAGAATGTTACACAAAGAAATCCTTCTCAATGCAACATAAAAATCTACCACAATATCATCAACACCTTCACAGAATGACCAAAGAATTGTAGACACCTTCTGCTCACTACATACAACAATCTAACACATGGAAGCTCACACTGCACTTTCCAAATTCAAACTCTAATATTGTAATTCACATCATTTGCATCTCTCTTGTTTATATCTTCATACCTCAAAAAATCAAATCTTATTTATACCATCTTCAAACTTGAAACCATTCTCCAAGTTCAGCTATGCATATCAATAGTGCAAATTCAAATTAGGTTGGCAACAAAACACTTCCGTGGCAAATATAAGTGAAGGCAGATCACACCATTCCTTATTTGGAACCCAAATCTATAACACCACGCTACAACATGCTTCTAGAAACAATAAATATCCATTGCAATTAGTGTAAACACCAAGGTCGAGTGTTACCTGTGTGAACACCATTAAAATTTTAAGTACACACTTCCTTTGATTCAACAACACCTCATGAAAAACAAATGTCACATGAACATAACGTAGAATATTCCATAAACACCCTCAAATCCAACAAAATCCTTTGCAATAACTTCAACCTGAGAAATGTACACACCCAATACACTCAAACAACCTCGACTGAAGAAAGATACAAACTATGAGTATAATCATAACATAAGCTAAACACACCAGATCCAATAGATTCTAAGCAATATCTAACTAGTTAAGCTATACTCCTAATGAAATACTTGAAAACATATAACAAAGAAGCCATTTAAACATAAACAATCAAGAAATTTATGAAGGAAACTTGTTAAATACCTCAAACCTCATCCCATTATGGGATTGGTGTTGTATTGATGTGGAATGTTATCCCTTTCCCAATCCCTTTGATGAAACAAGCTCAAAGATGGGTGCCTTTGAAGAAAACTAAGCTAAAAATGGATGAAAAGCTAAAATGGATGCAAGATGGATAAAAGTGAGTATTCAAATGTGCAACATAACTTTGCTAAAATGGAAGTGGATCCTTTTTTCAAAAAAATGAAGAGTATTTATAGGAGAAAATGGTGAATCAATGGTCAGGATTGATTTGGTCAATCAATGGATGATAAGCAATTAGAGGTGAAGGCATGGATCAAGGATTCTCATCAATGGATGAAAATGCAAGTTGACAAGGATCAAGTATTTAATCAATGGCTCTCATTGACTCAAAGAAGCACACTTCCTAAAATTTAAGAAGTTGTTAGGAAGTTTGTTACAAGAATATTCCATTTTGGAGGAGTTCAAATGGAGGAATATTCCAGGGAAATATTCCCTTGTAAGTGGGAGGGTGAGGGAAAATAAGTCATTTAGATAATTAAAAGAAAATTTTAATTGTGCAAGATGAGTGAAATTAGGATGCTCATTAAATAATTAATTTATTTAACAAAAGGGGGTTAAATGAAATTTAACTGAATAATTAAGATTATTTAATTAAATGAGAGGACATAAGAAATTTAATTAAATAATTCACATTACCTAGTTAAATAAGATGAAAATTAGCATGAAAAGGGATGAATCAGCCTAATAATATTGATCATTTGATTAATAGATGAAAGTGATGTATTTAGTTTTAAAACTAGGATTATTCAATTAAACAATAAAAAAAGAGGTGAATTTAGGACAACATGGTGTTAGTACTCAGATTCAGATGTGCAGTATCAGTTAGGACATTTTTTGTTGAATGAACAAGACAACTGAGAGGGGGGTGAATCATTTGTATCTAATCCAAACATCAAAATCCTCAACAGTAATCACATCCACATGCATTCATTAAACCTTTATTCTGTTAATGTGATTAAACATGAACTGCAGATAACAAAAACTAAAATAACTACACCATACACAATAGAACAATAGATATATGTGGAAAACCCAATGAGGGAAAAACCATGGCGAGGATTAGCTCACAATATAAGATTAAAAAATCGGTACAAAAGGGCTCACTGCCAGAATAGGACACACTATGTAAAAAGGCTCACAACCAGGGCTCATAGCCACAAAAATAAATACAAGAAAATAGAAGAGAAATATTACACAAAGAAATATTTCTCAATGCAACAAGGAATCCACCATAATGCTCCAACAATCTCACATCTTGCTTGAATGATTTTGGACACCTTCAACTCATTACCTTAAAAAATCCAAACACTTGAAACTCACATTTCTTTGCTTGAATTCACATCACACACATCACTCACATCAATCTTGCATCTATCTTGATTACCTCTTCATTCTTTCTTTCATCTCACAACAATAACACACTTATTTATATCAACCTCATCCTCAAAATCCTTCTCTAAGGTCGACAACTATTCGTTACACTTACAAATTCAAAATAGGTCAGCACCTAAACATTCCTATGGTGGATAGGAATGAAGGTGACCTAAATAAATCCTTGATTACGACCCAAATAGATCCCAAAACACCTTAACACACTTCCACAAGCTTCACATGTAGTACTAACACAAGGTCAACCAACATCTGTTCTAAACACCATAATCATTAAGTACACGCTTCCTAAAATCAGTTTGAAAGTTTTGAACAACAAAATCCACTTGAACACAATCTAGAATTATCCACGTTTAACTTAAGATTCATCAAACACCTCATCCAAACTTGTATCATACAAATACTTTAACTTAGGACAATTGGTAAACCTTATTCACATATTGACAAATGAAACTCACTTTGTACTATACCAAATCAAATGAAATCTTGAAATATAAAAGATACAAAAATTATAAGAAACTTCCCAAATCCACACAACCTAAAGCCAAACATCAAAGAAATGCAGATAAAATACATTTCTCCTAGACCATAGAAAACATCACTAAAAACTTGGTTCACACACTAGTGAAAATATCTCACACTGTAAAATGATCCAGGAACCCAAATTCTGAATATAGAAACCTATAACAACCATAAAAAATATACTAGATCCACATAGGCACATGATCAAAATAGAAGAAACATGGAGCACAATATCGAAGCACACTTTGAACACTTGCACGACACAATTTTCTCTGTTTATCAAACTTTCTCAAAAGCACTTGGAAACCAAGTAACAAAGACATCATCTCATCTCATTACTTTATTCCAACTCATCTTCAAACACTACAACAAAAAGATAGCTCCATTTACTCACGACACTTCCTCATTATCTCAACTATACATGCACAACTTGCAACAACCCGTTTTCCTCTTTTTCTCAAATTTCTCAATATCCTCGACATGCAATAAATTCATTAACACATAGTTGACATCAATGACAACACCAGTTAGAAGACTTCCTATTGACGTCAATGAAAACACCTTAATACTTGCAACAATCTCCCCCTTTGTCATTGATGGCAATACAAGATGTGAAAAACCATCAAAGACAACATAATAGGCAATATAATAGATCTAAACACACCTTCTTTTTCTTTTAGATTAGATAGCCTACACAACATTCCTACACTCACTCTCCCCCTAAGAAGGTAAACTTTTTCACATGATAATTTTTCTCCCCCTTTGACATCAATGGAAAAATATAAAATATTTTTCATTATTCTCCCCTTTTGACATAGAACAAAAATACCTGCTCTGAATACTCCCCCTTAGGAGTACACCCAAACAAATCAGCAACTCCTTGACAAAACATGACACTACCTACTTCCCTCGAGAGGTAGCCACCAACATCAGTCTAGAAAAGAGATAGATCCATAGATCCACTAGACTGATGTATATCCATATGCATCTAGTTCAAAGAAGAAGAGGTAATAACCCCCAACCTCTTCTGAAGAAACTCAAAAGTATCCTTAGGAAGAGCCCTAGTTCATATGTCAACAATTTAATCTTTTGTAGGAACATACTCAAGTTTCACCTCATTCTCCATGACCTTCTCCCTCGAAAATAGATACCTAATTGATATATGCTTTATCCTTGAGTGCATCATTGGATTCTTTGAAATGTTAATTGCACTTGTATTATCACAAAATATAGATATAGGCTTGTCATACATTACTTAGATATCTTTCAATGTTTGTCTCATGCACATAAATTTTGTACAAAATGATGTCGCTGCAATATACTCAGCCTCTACTATAAATAAAGAAATTGAATCCTGCTTCTTGCTCAACCATGACACCAATCTACATCCAAGAAAGAATGCACCAACACTTGTACTTTTATTCTCATCAACACAACTAGCCCAATATGCATTTGTATAAGCACTTAATGTGAAATCAATATCCTTAGGATACCATGAGTCATAATCCAACTCGTGCCTCTTAAATATATGAATATCCTCTTCAATATTGTAACATGTGTTTCTTTAGAATCTTCTTTAAATCTAGCCACAAGACAAACTACATGCATGATATTCGGTCTAGTAGCAGTTAGATATAACAGTCCACCAATCATAAATCTATATTTCCTCTGATTAACCTTAGGTGAATCATCATCTTTGCTCAATTTGTAACTAGTCACCATAGGAGTGCATACCGGTTTGGAGTCATCCATTCCAAACTTATTCAACACCTCTTTGACATACTTAGATTGTGAAATGAAAATCCCTTTATCTGTTTGATTGATTTGTAGCCCAAGGAGGAAATTCATCTCCTCAAACATTGACATTTCAAACTCTTTTTGCATCTCTTTAGAATTTTTTTTACACATAGCTTCATTTCCTCCTAAGATAATATCATCCACATATACAACCACTATCAAGATTTTGTCTTCCTCAATTTTGAAGTAAATATTACTATCTACGGTGCCTTTACTGAATCCTTGCTATATAAAATATCTGTCCAATGTTGCATACCAAGCTCAGCTTGCTTCAATCCATATAGTACCTTCTTCAATTTACATACCATATCTGGTAGATTTGACAACTAAAATCCTTCCGGTTGTTCCATGTAAACCTCTTCTTCCAATTCACCATTCAAAAAAATAGACTTCACATCCATCTAATAAGCTTTAAAGTCGTCATGTGCTGTAAATGCCAAAAAAATTATGATAGCTTCCATCCTAGCCATAGGAGAAAAGGTCTCCTCAAAGTCTATACCTTCCACTTGTGAGTAACCCTTACACACAAGTCTTTCTTTATTTCTTACCACTTCTCCATTCTCATTCAACTTTTTTTTGAACACCCACTTAGTTCCAATTTTGTTCTTGTTTTTCGGTCTAGGAACCAATTCCCAAGTTTGATTTTTCTCTATCTACATAAGTTCTTCTTCCATTTCCTTCGTCCAATGTACATCTTTACAAGCTTCACTTGTTGTTTTAGGTTCCACTTTCGAAAGTAAACATAAATTTACCTTTGCTTCAACAACTTTGTTTCTTGTTAATACTCCTTTCCTTTTGTCTCCAATTATTTGATCTTTGGAATGATTATTTTGTACATACTTAGGGATTTTAGGGGTCTTCTCTAGAGATTATTCCTCTTCATTATGTACTTCTTTTTCATTAGCTTCTTTTATTTCTCTATAATCAGGTTCATCTGACACATATCCATCCATTGCAATTGAATTCTGCAAGTTCTCATCAACCTTAACATTTGGACTTTTAACTATCTTTCTCAACCTTTTGTTGTAACATCTATAATATTTTATTCTAGTAGAATATCCAAGGAATATACCTTCATTAGAAATTTCATCAAACTTTCCTAACCTTTCTTCATCTCCCTTGATATAACATTTTCTTCCAAATACTCTAAAATACTTCACAATAAGAATCCTTCCATACCATAACTCATAGGAAGTCTTTGTGTTGTTAGCTTTAGCTTGAACTTTGTTAAGTATGTAAAAAAAGTATGAATAAATTGTCTCCAGTAGACTTCCGATAGATTTTCCTCTTTCATCATAGTCCTAATAGCTTCCTAAACAGTCTGGTTTCTCTTTTCAACAACTCCATTTTGCTAAGGAGTTGTAGGGACAAACAAGTGCCTCTTAATGCCATGAACTTCACAAAACATGTTAAACTCATTGGAGGTGAATTCACCACCTTTGTCAAACCTAAAAAACTTAATTTTCAAATTCATTTCATTCTCAACCATAGCTTTAAATGCCTTGAATTTATCTAATGCATCATATTTTTCTCTAAAAAAAGTAACCCATGTCATTATAGAATAATCATCAATCAAAAGAATGAAATACCTATCACCTTGTAGAATTCTCACCCTTATAGGACCAAAAAGATCTGTATGTACTAATTCTAGTAGTTTGGTAGCAGATTGTTCCTTTCCCTTGAAACTACTCCTTGTTTGTTTTCCAATTTGACAACTCTCACAAACAACATTGATAGGCTTTGTGATTCTTGGTAGGTCTCTCACTGCATGAACTAAACTAATTCTTGCAAAATTATCAAAATTCATGTGAAACATCCTCCGGTGCCATAACCAACTGTCACTAATCTAAGACATAAAGCAATATCCATCAACACCCTTAAGTTGATAAATGTTTCCATCTGTTCTCTTACTAGTAGCAATCACAGTTCCAGACCCTTTTTTGATCTCACATGTTTCATCCTTAAGCACAAGATTACACCCTTTGCTACACATTTTTCAAATACTCAAAAGGTTATGCCTTAAATCCTTAACATAGTAAACATTATCAGTGTTAATAAAATTATTTTATAAAGAAAAAAATAAAAAATCATTGCTTACCTTGCTTTCCCTACAAATTCATCAATAACACACATAACTTTTTAACCAATCATATGCATAAAAAATATTTTTTTATAATTTGTAAAGTTAAATATTTTACAAATTGACTTTACAAAATTGGTTTTTTTTTAAATATTGTTTTTGATTAGTTGAAAACTAGATTATTAATAACTAGTTAACTAAAAAAAGACAAACTCCTTACAATAGTTCTATGCCTATGGCAAGTACTAATAATGCAAAATGTAGGTTCAACTAGGAGAGAAAATGTATCAATGTACCCTAGAGAGAAAGAAAGTGACAAATAGGAAGAATGACACATGTAGACATATGGTTCTCCAATAAGACTATCTTGTCATTTGTTCATAGTCATGCATGCAAAATGTGGAAGCAAAGACAATACACTTGAACTATTCTACAAAATGCCACATCCAACTTGCAAGTGTTTCTAGACTTAACACTGACAATGTCTAAACATTAGGAAAGTGGAAATATATTTGGCTGCGAGGTTTCCAATGAAGACTAATACCAACTTGATCTAGCTTTTTATGTTAGCTGATATTTTTAATTACTAAGTCTAACATTGTTTATACTAAATTTCTTGTAACGTTAATAATAATATACTTATTATTATACATAATATTTTATGTATGAAATATTATGATATATTATATTTTAAAACAAAAATTATTAAATACAAATATTAAATTATTATGATTGAAAATTAATATATTTTGTTCTTGTACAAATTAAACTAGCATATAGATATAGATATAGATATAGATATAGAGGTCTAGGAAGAGGAAGAGGGAGAGGAAGATCTAGAGGTAGGGATAGAGAGAGGTAGAGGGAGAGAAAAAGATAGAGATAAGGAGATAGAGGGGGAGAGATAGAGAGGAAGAGATAAAGAGATATAGAGGAAGAGGGAGAGATAGAAAGAGATATAGATAGATTGATAGATCGATAGAGATATACAAAGATATAGAGAGGGGGAGAGATATATATATAAAGAGATAGATAAATAGAGAGAAGCAGAGATAGACAAGTAGAGTTGGAGAGAGGGAGAGAGAAATAGAGGGAGAGATAGAGATATATGGGAAGAGAAAGGGAGAGAGAGAGATAGATAGATAGGGGGATAGGGAAAGAGCAAGGAAGATATGTGCAGAGATAGAGGGAGGGAGAAAAGAAGGCGGATAGCTTGAGATTTTTTATGTGATTTCAATTTGTACTATATTAAAATATAATATATTAATTATTAATTAAATTAAATTAACATTTATATTTAATAATTTTATAATAGAATATAATATATAACAATAATAATAATATAATTTTTATATATAATCTTAATTTGTACAAGAAGAAAATATATTAATTTTCAATCATAATAATTTAATATTTGTATTTAATAATTTCTATTTTAAAATATAATATATCATAATATTTCATACATAAAATATTATGTATAATAATAAGTATATTATTATTAAGGTTACAAGAAATTTAGTATAAACAATGTTAGACTTAGTAATTAAAAATATCAGCTAACATAAAAAGCTAGATCAAGTTGGTATTAGTCTTCATTGGAAACCTCGTAGCCAAATATATTTCCACTTTCCTAATGTTTAGACATTGTCTATGTTAAGTCTAGAAACACTTGCAAGTTGGATGTGGCATTTTGTAGAATAGTTCAAGTGTATTGTCTTTGCTTCCACATTTTGCATGCATGACTATGAACAAATGACAAGATAGTCTTATTGGAGAACCATATGTCTACGTGTGTCATTCTTCCTATTTGTCACTTTCTTTCTCTCTATGGTACATTGATACATTTTCTCTCCTAGTTGAACCTACATTTTGCATTATTAGTACTTGCCATAGGCATAGAACTATTGTAATGAGTTTGTCTTTTTTTAGTTAACTAGTTATTAATAGTCTAGTTTTCAACTAATCAAAAACAATATTTAAAAAAAAACCAATTTTGTAAAGTCAATTTGTAAAATATTTAACTTTACAAATTATAAAAAAATATTTTTTATGCATATGATTGGTTAAAAAGTTATGTGTGTTATTGACGAATTTGTAGGGAAAGCAAGGTAAGCAATGATTTTTTATTTTTTTCTTTATAAAATAATTTTATTAAAACTTTCTTAAATAAATAACTTGCAGGACTATCTCTTCATCAGAATCATCTCCTCCTCTTCCTATTCTTTGATTCGCTATTCAATTTGTAAGTTCTTCTACTTGTCTTTGTAGAATTTGCATTTCTCTATGCATCTAGGCAAGACCTCCCCTTCCTCTTCCTCTCCCAGCCATCTTCTTGCTTTGATACCAAATGATGCAGCCAAGAACACATTCAATAAAAAATAATCATTACTGAATAAAGAAAGCCAGAAAATTTAAGATGGATTCCAAATCAAACTTCTTCTATTCCCCAACTCTACTGCTACAATGAAAGAAACACCCTTATATCTAAGAAACTAGAAAAAAATTCCCAAGTTGGGGTCAGTTGACAATCCTATCAACATCTCATAACGAAACCGCCTGTAAAATTTCAGCCCAAATGAACATCTGAGTCAAAATTTATGACCGTCGGAAGTCCCTACATCATTTATTATATTTTATAGGTATTATTAAATTTCATAACAAAATGATTCAATAAAAAATGAATGAGAATGGTCTATTTGTCTTGGTGAGGTTGAAAAAAATATTTATAAAAAAAATAAGACTCAAATTTTATTGCATTATCTTTATATGAAGTTACAAGAGTAGATATTTATGCATGTGTATATTGTATAATAATATCTCTACCAACCTTATCTACTCTCTATTCATTAAATTAAGAAAAATGAAACATTGTAAAATATATTTGAATTAGTTTATAAATATTTGAATAAAATTGGATGTATGAATGAATACACAATTACCAAAATGTTGATATGTGTATGGGAAAATGAAGCTTCAATAATGCAAGGCCACAATAATGACCTTATTGTAAAGCTACAAAACTATTGTGTATCATCAATGATATTCCATCATCCACATAATGAATATAGCATTTAAAATTATGAGCAATTTTTAGAATATCAAAGTTGAAAATCTAGTCCACGAGCTTCATTCATACTTCTACCAAAGTGTCACAACCCTCTTTCTAGAACATTTGAAAAATAAATTTTTTATTATAAATAAGTTAAGTTAGTTTGAAATTATTGTTATTTTTAAAGTTAAAACTAAGGGGAAAATAAATTAAAATCAATAAGTTAAAACATTTAGAAAATCAAATAGATACTTTGATAAATAAATCAATAAAATTATGATGCAATTTTTTTTAAATATGAATATTTTCAAATTATGAGAATGAAAAAAAATATAGTGGTAATTTTTGGGTTAATAGGTTGGGATTTTACATGTGGTATCAGAGCAAGGCTCGAAAGCTAGGCTTTGAGCCTACTACGACTTGCATAAATTAAAAGTGCACAATATTTTTGGAATTGCGAATTGAACCTTTTGTGAAAATTATTGTTGATTATTTTATTACTTTCCTTAACCTTTTGAATTTGATATCCCTTTGGTCTTGATGAAATACTCAAATATTTATGAAGATTTTCTTTGATTTATTTTAGACACCAAATTTTATTACAACCTTGAGCTTATTGTTGAGATTGTATACAATTTATGAATTATTAAACTTTATACCTTATTGTTTGAATAAGATTCCTTTTTATACCTTATTGATTGTATTGATATGACTTATTTTTGGAATACATGTATCTTATGATGCAAATACATTTGATGATTTAATGTTGAAGTGAAGATATTTTATGACTTATTCATGAACAAAAAAACATATTTTTGACTTACTCTTGATTTTATACATTTTGAATTATTGTGGAATGGATATATTTTTGTCTTATTGTTGAAACAAATATTTATTGATGTTGTTCTCATCTTTGAGATGATTATGTTTGAATATTTTAATATCTTTTTGAACAAGTTGAAATTATAACCTATGGAATAATACATAATAAAATATTTTAGTGGGATAAGTTTTGATGGATCAATGTTAACTTCCATTTGATGCACACAAGTGCATCGGGATGATGTACAATATAAGGGGGGAGGATGTCACAACACTCTTTCTAGAACATTTGAAAAATAAACTCTTTATTATAAGTAAGTTAAGTTAGTTTGAAATTATTATTATTTTTAAAGTTAAAACTAAGGGAGAAATAAATTAAAAACAATAAGTTAAAACATTTAGAAAATCAAATAGATACTTTGATAAATGAATTGATAAAATTATGATGCAAAAATTTATTTAAATATGAATCTTTTTTCAAATTATGAGAATGAAAAAAAAATATAGTAATTTTTGGGTTAATAGGTTGGGATGTTACACAAAGTCCCAAATAGTTTTTGGAATTTAATATTTTTTTCAAGGGAATAATTATAGGAAACAAACTTCTTAAGGATGTTGATGTTGGATGTTGTGGTCGTGTTGATGATATGTGGTTGTCATTGATGTCAACACTATTAGCATTGGTGATTTTGAAGGTTGTATATGTCAAGGATATTGAGAAAATTGTAATAAATATATTGTAGGTAGTTTGTGATGCTGTGGAGATCCAAGTGGTGAAAAATGTTGTACATTGAGTTTCAGGTGTCGCGCATTAAAGGGTTTGTTACTAAGCCTATCTAGTATGTTGTCTGAAAGTTTCAATGGTACGTATCAAGAATTGAGGAAGTTATGAAGTTTTGTGTTCCTACAGTCACTCTGTTACTGTAGCAGGTGTTCTTGGAAGAAGAGGATGAAATTCTGGCAATTTCAGTTGTTGCACATGTTCCTGTGATGTTCATGGATGAGTCTAGATCATGCTCTATCCTTGTTGTATATCCGCATTGTTTGGTGTGATCATGATCAAATATTTTTTCGATGTGTGTTTGAGTTTTCATCTTCTTGGCCAACATGATGGGGGTAGCATGTTGCGGATCCATGAGGATTAATATTCTATTGTTTGGCATGTTTGAGGATGTTGATTTAGGTCTTCACTGTGTTGTGACCAACTTAGGTTGATGTGCATCAAGATTTTTTCATGTATTAAGGCCGACAGTTGTAATTTATTCTTTATTCTTGGTTGACAGAGTTGTTGATGTAAATCCATGTAGTGGATATATAAGAATTATTGTTTCTTCATTTTGGAGTGTGTGTGTGTGTATGCTCGGTGTATGTATGCAAAATTCATTCAAGAAAAAAGCAGAACGTGAAGGAGTTTAAGAAGAGTGTGTAGAAGTTTTTTTGTGCCTAATTGGAATTGTCATCAGGCTTTTGTAGAAGCTAATTTCTCAGTTCAACCTCATCAGATGGATTTAATCTGATTGTTTTATGTAAGGTAGTGAGCCTTCCTCTGAGCAGTGAGCTCTAGGTAGTGTGTCTAAATGCATGTGCATTCCCTATTCATTTCTTTCATTATACTTCTAGTAGGGTATAATCTTGTGGACTAACATCCATCGTGGTTTTTCCCCTAACAAGGTTTCCACATATAAAAATCTTGGTGTTCATGTGTCTCTGACGTGTTATTGATTTATGCTTCCACTGTTAATTATCAGATATGAGATTAAAGGTTGTTTTAGATTAAATAAGATTAATTTTTGTAACAATTGATTCACCCCCCCTCTCAGTTGTCTATCCTTGTTTTTCCAATAGTTGATACCTAATAGATCTCCTTTCTTGAGAAAACACAAATATTTTTTTATAGAATATCGATCCTTGATTATAGTAGTGTACATATATTGCCTCACAGTAGACAAATATCCTAAACTTTTATAATAGGTTAAGTGGCATATAGACACTTCTAACTTTATTTGATCTTCTTCTAAATGTTGAAGGAAATTAACATTCTTGTGAAAATAATCCAATAAAAAATTGTGTACTTTAGAATATACAAAGCTTCTTAAAATGATATGACTAGCCCTTAATATTTTATATCTATTAGAGCAATCATTCATAAGTCCAAAATTGAATAGTTGGCACTTAATGACAAATGTTAATAATACTGCTAATTATTTATAGTTTAATGAAAGTGGGGATTTATGTGTCTTTGTACAGGGATATGAGATACCAATGCACTATTTTCTAAGGTTAGGGACACTATCATAGAACAACCTACTACAAGGGAAATTTTTGACAAGATTGCTAAATTTGTAAGTACTAATTTAAATGATATTGCAAGATTTATTTTCATAGAGATTAGAGAGATTCCTTCAAGATTAAATAATTGAAGCCATGTCTATTGTGTATCCTTAGTATTTGATCAATAGTGAACCACCTAATTTTCATAACAAGATAAATACCTTGGCCAATCAATTTTCCAAAAAAATAGAATTCAATGGACAACATATAGAAGGAATTATAAATAAATATAAGCTTACAATATATATTAATAATAAAACTTTAGGCAACATTAAGTTATAGTGAAATATTGCATGATTCAATATTAGAATATTTAAAATTTATCAATCTTTGTCAAACCATGATATTGGGGTTGATGGAGGATGAGAGAGTTTTCAATGCTTTGGTGTTCTTGAAATCAAAGATAAGAATTTTCTTATAAGATTTTTTTGAAGGATGTATACAACTATATATGATATCAAAAATTCTCCTTTTAAAAATATATTAAAAATTTGGAGTTCCATATGTGAAAGAGATGAATTTAAGTGGACATATGCAAACATAAGGAAATAAAGACCAAGATTAGGATGACCATCATTCTCATGGTTAGAGTAAGGAGATGATTTGACAGTTAAAAGATATTTAACACTTAGTATTTATATTCTATTTCATATTTCAAATTATTGTTGATGATATTTTATTCAATACACATTTTTAAATCTCTATTTAAAATTAATATTATTATTTTCTAATGTTGCATTTTAGAATCTAAATTGTAAATATTTTTTCAAATTTGATCTTTTTTAGCATCTAAATTTTGCACTTTTTTAATTTCCATTATAATTAACATATTATTATTATAAGATAAGTTTTACTTGTATTCAACTAAATTCATACTAATCAATAATAGTAGTATATACTATAAAGTGAAAATGTGTAATGTGTATGTAGAAACCAAAGTTTTTTTGAATTAAGCAATTAAATATTATAGATAATTTGAACACATAAATGGATTTGAGTAGTATATTAATTTTAAAATAAAGGATTACATAAAAGTATTGAAATATGTTGCTAAAAAAATCTAGATAATTCTTAGTTGGAAATATTATAAAACTATTTTACCAAATTTTTAGTAGGCTCCACTATTCATCTATTGTAATTCATAGTAACTAACTTGTACCTTTGTTCCATTGGGAACCCAAAAAAATCATCACATAGAAGCTGAAGCAACTTATATTGGTATTAAGACTACATTTGAAATGGGTTATAAAAGAGTATGGGTTGACGAAGACTCCCTCAATATTATTAGATGCTTACAGGGACTGAGCAAGCCTAGCTAGACAATCAAAGATCTTATAAATGATCCCCCTGCCATGGTCAACTCATTTGAATAAGTATAGTTCACTCATATTTTTAGAGAAGGAAACTCTCTTTTGCAGATTTTTTTGATAATGAGGATGTAAGTCTTATTAATGCTAAGTCGTGGGAAGGGTACATCTCAGTACCTGAGATGGCAGCCACATTATTAAGATATGCTAGCCAAAATAGATCATGAGGAAGGGTGTGATTGAGGAGTAATGATTACCTCTCTCTCCACATGTTTTATGGGTATTCTAATGCCCATTCCCAATGCTCTTTTCAAAAATAGAAAGCTTTGGGTTTTAAGGCAGAGTATTTACAATAGGTTTTGGGATTCTCAAAAAGGACATTGCAAGGAAGCTATGGGAGGTGACTCAAGTAGGTTGGAATCCATCTCTTGTGAAAAATGGAGGAAGAAGTTGAAGGTCTGGAAGATCCTAGAAGAGGGTGGTCTTACACCCTATATGGAGAGGCTTCATGGTTTCAACCATGAAGCCTCTAACCTTTTTGTCCAAAGTTGGCATTACAAAATTTTGAAGATGAATGGTGTGGTCTTCCCTATCACGAAAGAATTTATAGCCCAAATAACTGGGCTGCAATTATAAGGGAAATTTTTTTTTAAAGAGAGGAAGGCTAACAATGATGCAATAGACCAATTCTTCAAGGTTGATGAGAGAGAGAAATTGGTTAAGCTAACTTCCTAGGTCCATGAACGATTGTATGTTAAACCTATATTGGATGAAGTTACATAGGTTATCATGAGGTATGTGACTCTTGATGGGTGTTTTACTACTATTTTGGGGTATCATTTCACTTTCCTCAATCACTTTTGACACAAGATTTTGGTATCTTTTCCATTTTTTCTTTTATGCTCCTTGGAGGCGTCTATTTATGCCCATCTCAAAAACCCCCATACCCCAATTCTCCACGAGGGCTTGATTTTTCTTATCATGGAGTATGTTAAGATGAAATCCTTGGTTAAGTCAGTTAAGGGTAATGATTCAATTGTTTTGGAATAGCCTAAGGTGGTTGAATACTCATTAATGGATACTAGCACTAATGACGGTGAAGATGAGTGGAAACTAGATGAAGAGGCTAGGGACCAACTAGTAGAGGTAGTGTCTTCATCTCCTTTGGAATTGTCCTATTAGAAGAGGAAGAAAGGTAGTGAAAAAAAGAAGAATACTCCTAAAAAGAAGCCCAAAATGTAGTGCTCGTGGTCAAGCGGGTCCCAGATAGGTGAGGAGGAGGATTATCAGGTGCTGCCCTAGTAGGTGAAGGAACTAGATTGTGTAACGAGTAGAGGTGTCCCCATGGTGACTGAGGAGGACCATACCCCATAGCGTAAAGTATCACAACAGGTGGAAGACAAACAAAGGAAAATAAAGAATCTCAGATATCACTGCAAAATATACGGGCAATAAATCGGGGAAGAACAATTTCTTAAGTAGTGTTCATCCCCTCTCTGAGGATTTTTCTTACATACATGAAGAAAATCTAGATATGATGGATCTTCTAGACATGGACAGGAATGGAGCCACTTATAATTTTAAAATTTTAAAGTGGGTGATGAATGAGTTTAACAAAGTGAATATTGAGATCAAAAGCCTTAAGTAAAACTTCAAAAATCTTCACAAGGGGCCAACCTTTGATTTTCTTATTGACAGAATTGTGGATTTGGATAGTTTTGTTTCTGATTTTAAAAATGATTGTGATAACCGCATCCATGGAGTGGAAAGTAAGGTTAGAGAACCTAAAGAGGATATTAATAAGTTGTAAATTAGTCATTGCTCCATTAATAATAGTGCAGATTCCTTGAAGGTTCTTATGGAAAAGCTTAGTGCTCTTAGAGAGGATTAGATTAGTGTAGAGCATCAGGTGAAGGGTCCTCCCACTAAAGATAAATGCAAGAAATTTGTGAAATATGAGGACAAGGGCCCAAGTGTGAGGACTAGGGGAAACATGAATAAGTCGTTTGAGGAAGAAAATAATAAGTTGATGTCGCTAGTCAATTTACACTATAATAAGGAAATGGAGGTGGCCAACACCTTAAAAAAAATGAGATAGAGTCTGTGTTGTTTTCTATGTTTTATCTTAGTCTTTTGGTTTGTTGTTTTCTAGTTGTTAGTTGGTTGTTGTTTTAATTGCGCTATTTGTTGTATCAATAGCATTTTTTTGTAAAGGGTTTCTGGCCCCTTCAAAACCTATTTTCCCAATTAATCAAAACTTGTACCTTTGTTATGTTGAATAGGACAACTAAGAGGGGGATGAATCAGTTGCCATAGAATTAAACCTTTAATCCAATTACTGAAACTAATATTTAACACTACTTAAATAATTTAACATTAAATGCAAGTGCAAAAATTGAAAACCATCACACAAACACAAAAACACTAGATTTATGTGGAAAACCCAATGAGGGAAAAACCACAGTGAGGATTAATTCACACTATAGAGAATATCAAAACCGATTACAAGAGGCTCACTTCCTGAAAAACAAGGCTCATTGCCAAAACAAGGACTCACTATCTAGAACATGACTCACTATCCAACAGGGCTAACAACCTGAAGGGCTCATTGCCACAAAGATACAAAGAAGATACAAGAGATATGTTACAGAGAGGAGATAATCTCAATGCAATAGAGAAATCCACCACAACCACTCATAGACATGCATGAATGATACAGTACACCTTCTACTCACTACATCTAAAAACTCAACATTTAGGCTTCACATTGATCTGCCACTCTGACATCACACACAATTACAAAATAACATCAATCTCACTTCTATCTACACTTTTTCCTTTCGCTTATATCTCTTCTTCACTCTTGTGTGTGTCACCACTAACTCATCTTGTATATATATCGTCTTCAACTTTGAAACATATCCAAAGTCGGCCATCCAATATTGAATTCAAATTAGGTCGACGCCAAAACATCCTAGGGTGGAATTAGAATGAGGGTGACTCAAAAAAAGGCTTCATAAGGACCAAAATAGATCCAACACACTTCACTAACTTCAAAAGTAGTATTCCACATAAGGTTGGCCAAACTAGTGTAAAACACAAAATAATTAAGCACAAAATTTACAGATACCAAAATTATCCTCAATGCAATCAAAACAAATCATCTCGATAATCACAAGTCATAAGACTTCATCAAAGAGAAATCTAGACTAACAACATTTCTCTTGAACCTCAACCAGAAACACAAAAAACCATAGTTCACAACTAGTGAACACAACTCACACTGAACAATGAATCAACAGCCAAAAATCCGGATATAACACCTTTCAACAACCATGATCAACATATATGAACCACACAAACATAGGAGAAAAAACCAGAGCAAAAATTGAACACTTGCAATCTTCCTTCAATATAATTTTCTCAATATCCTCGACATATAAAATCAAAAGCAACCAGTTGATAACCAATTGACTAGTTGAAATCAATGACAACACTTTCATTCTTTACATCATTCCTTCCATTCTTGCAACATGTTAAAAGTTCATAACTATGAGTGCATATTTAATTTAATGTGTCATTTTCCAATAGTGGCATAGTGTGATGGTTAAGTTGTGTTGTTGTTGTTATTGTCATCAAGGTTCAAACCCCACCGGGGTATTATTGTTGAGTGTTTATAATAGGGATGAGGTCCCTCATTTGTGACCTCATTGATTCATACCTCTGGGTCAAAAGAATTTACCCCTTTAAAATAAAAATAAAAAACTTAATGTGTTATTCAAACTTGCATTCAAGGTTAATGTACCATTCAAAATTGCATTGAAGGTTATCATTTGCTTGGTGGAATCCAATTTTTTTACCTCTTCTAGATTTTGACCCTAAGGAACATGATTCTTATCCCAAATTTTTCTACTTTTCACATTCCTTTTCAAAGCATCCTTTCCTAGGAATCAGTGTAATTTGTCAAAAGGTGCTAGGAAAAATTCTCTTTAATTGTATCTAACTTTATGTAGACACTTGAAAATGTCTATACATATTTCTTCTAAACTCGACATCATTTCCTATCATCATTACTAATCAATCCCTTTATCACTATTAATTAAATAATTTTTAGTTATTTAATTAATTAATCATTTCTCTCCAACCACTTTAATTAAATTATTTTTAATTACTTTTTTATTTTCCTCATCCATATTAATTAATTATTGCATTGAGTTCCCTTGAGTTTTTAGGTCGCAAGTGCATAATGGTGCAATTGATCCCACAATGATGCTTTTGACAGAGAAACGACACTTTTGATAGAAAAATGACACTTATGATAGCATATTGGTGCATTTGACACTTACAGAGTTGTATTTCATTCTATTTTTTTTAATCTATTTATAGGTCCAATTTATTAGAGTGACACATTTGATGGAGAATTAACACATTTGATTATGTTTTGGAGCTTCTAACACATAGAACAACACATATGATAGGTAAATTGGTGCATCTGATAGGTAAAGCTACACTTTTTACTTTTTTTTGGCATATTTGATATATATAGCGACACTTTTGATTCAATGATTTTGATATTTCTAAACTAACATTTTCTTGAGTTTTTGAAACTAATCAATTTTTGTAGCTTAGCAGTCACTGGGAGAATACTGGTAGACACACACTATTGATGAATTTGGTGCATGAAATTTCAATTGCTTTGATTTTTTAAGTAGTTGTACACTTACTTTGGGCTTTAATTAATGAATATTGTATGTCATGTTTAGTGAACTTCTAGTGTGTATGCTCTCTCCTTGTGCCAAGTGTGAGCCTAGGGATTAAAAACTCTTTGTTCATATTATTTCAAGTTTACCCAAGGAGTATTAGTAAATTATGCTCCCCCTTGTGCTTTGTGCAAACCTAGGGATTATAAATGCTAGTATCTTCTTTTTAATTTCAAGGGGCCTACTTGGGGATTTCATTATCTCAAGGGCAATATCAACCACGTTTACTGATGGAATATATAAAGGGGGAGAGTGAAAGTTGTACCTCAAATTATGACCCGCATCATTCAAGCCAAGCCACAAGACCCTTGGTCCTCTAAGACTTGTTTGGTGAGGAGAAGAGGGGAGAAACCCTAGTCTTAAGCACTATCATATGGTCTCATTATTCTCAAAACCACTACAAACCTTATTTTTAGAGACTTAAGACCTTTGACTATTCATCTAGTTGTGGTGTAAGGTAGAGTATCACGTCTAAATTTACTCATCATAAACTATCTTGAGGAGAGATATGATTTCTTTGGAGGTGTAAAAAACTTCAAGGGAAGGGGAAAGGTGAGCACTTGTGCCAGTATAACCCTATCTATTCCATCTTGGGAGTGGAACGAACATGCACAATCCTATGATATTTTATTGCTTGGGCCCACCCTAGTGTGACACATGTTAATGAATAGTTAGGCTACATTTCTTGGAATTTTTTCTTGTGAAGACCAATAAAATACCATTCAAAACTACTTCCTTGGAGTTAGTTTCTATTGTGTCTACTATTTTGATCAATAAAACACTTATAAATTTTACCAACAATTACACAAAATTGCCCTTATGAGTCCAAAACTATGCTTCTAGGCATTAAATAACATATCTAAGACCTATTGTTGTGCTCCTAAAACCCTAACATTATCTATATGCATCTCTCAGATATAATTTCACATTTGATTACTACTATAGCACATTTGATAGCTACAACGACACTTTTGACTTTCTTGTTGTGCTTTTGATAATATTTTAGCGCATTTGACTATTATGTGGTGCATCTAATTATTTTGAGTCACATATGATCATAATTTGGTGCATTTGAATTATAGAATAATACATTTGACAATAATCTCTTTTAATTTGAGACCAGTTTAATATGCTCTAATAACTTGAAATAATATTTTGACAAAGTGGTAGATTTGATACTTATTGTGTCACTTTTGATCTTACTTTGGTGCATTTGAAACCTTTTGTGGTGCATTTGATACCCATATTTGTGTATTTGAGACTTACAATGATTCTTTTGATTGTGACTATTATTTTATAAAATTCTTCAAAATTCAGTTTCTAGAACTATTGACCAATATTACCTAAGATTTGAGACTTGTAGCACATTTGACATATAACCATCATCCATTATCCAATAGAAAACTAAAATTCACATCCATTTCATATCATTCTTATTGGACTTTAGAGTTAATACCTAGCCTTGGGAAAATATCATCATCATCATCAAAGTCAAACATCCAACAATCAACAACTGAAATAGTCATAATCTTGTCTAGATCTTCCATATTTTATCACTAATTTAGTTTTTTTCTTGGAAATTTACCTATTTCAAGTAGATTGTTGAGTTAGCATCAACATTTATGGGAAAATTCACTTAGGAGTCTTGGTTGCTTCTGAGTTTGTAAACTCATCATCATGCTTTTTTCTTGGACTAATTAGTCTAGTACAAGTGAAAAATAAATCATTCTTAGCACTTATCCAAATGAAGATGTAGATTTACTTTGACTTATTAAGTTCTATCTCACATCAATCAACAACATCAACAAACCTATCCAAAATCATCACGTCCTTTTGTCCAAATCTACTAAACTTATCTTGCATAGAATCCAAATAGAAACAACATTCACATCACATTACCCAACTTCCATTTTACATCCTTCCTAAGGTCCTCAAATTTGCATACCTATTACAAGGTCTCAACAAAAAATAATTAATTTCAATCCAATTGGATCAAATGTTACTGCACCCATGGGTGTTACACAATATGAGTTTGGAATTCCTTCTCACTTATTCAACCCTACTGAGTATCAAACTCCAAACTCCATAGATTCTCATGGAATACAACATGCATGAGTTTGATGAATTGAAATAAGAGAAAATATTAGAGATGCAACAAGATCTCATAGTATAAATAGGATTGGATGCTCTCATTTCCAAGGACCCAAAAATATATTTTCTTAGACTTACACAAAATTATGTTGAACTACCTTTAGATTATAACATTGCCACACTTAGGGAAAAAAACCTTACAAATATCATGTCAGTCCACATCCCATATAATGAAATCATACATATACTTAAATCTATAAACATACCTAATCCTCAATCCTCAATGCCAAATATATCAATTCAACCATCCATTCCTTCTCTTAACACAAATTCAATATCATTTTCCAAACAATACGTAAATCCACTTTATCAAAATCCTATCGCATCTAATCACATAACCACATCTGTACCAAATACACAAATTCCTTCATCCATACCTCATAATACCAATATTCTTCTTGTTTCACAACCCATCACATCCCATAACACCAACATTCCCTTTGCTTCATAACCCATCACATCAAATTATACAAAATAACATATTTTCTTCACAAACCATCACATCTCATGTGCCTAAAAACATTCCATATGCTTCACAAACATAGAATATAGGCATGAGCACATACAAACCCATTCATCCCAAACAACCTTCTATCCCAAGTCATTCAAAAAAATTGTCATCTAACATACCTAAAAACAAAAACATTTCAAATTCATCACAATTTCAATCTCAATATGTTCCATTCACTATCCACATAAACACACACATACCTCAAACCCATAAGTACTCATGAAATATCCCCCAACAAAAATCTATTCCAAAAAACCAAAATCCCTCATTCAATTCATATAACATCCCACAAAAACAAAAAATCCCCCAAAATCAAAATCCTTCATTTAATTATTCATCCATTCCACACTAACAATTAGATCAAGGAGTCTAATGAAATCCAACTTAATGTAGCAACTTACAAACATTAACACATTTATATGTAAAATGATAAAAATAATGCAAAAAAAAGTATAATAAATTTATTCATTACCAAAAACAACATACAACTTTCATAAAAAATACACAGAGCTACAATAACTTGCAACAAATATCTAGCACTTGATACAAAACTACATGTAAAATACACTATGCAATAAATAGTTATAAATTTTGTAACACTTGTATGTGTGTTGATTACAAAAAATTTATTAGTGAAACCCTTCTCTCTCTTATCTCTCATATCTCTCTTATCTCTCATGGATTCTTCATTATTTTTCTTTACTTTGATAAAATAGTCGCATTCTTCCTCTTTCAACACATTACTTTTTATTATTCCCTCTATTGATAAGAGATTCGCACCTCATAAAATCTCATTTTTATTCTTATTTTTAACACAACCTTATTTTTATTCTCTCTTATCTCTCATGGATTCTTCAATATTTTTATTTACTTTGATAAAATAGAGTCTCATTCTTCCTCTTTCAACACATTACTCATTATTATTCCCTCTATTGATAAGAGATTCACACCTCTCATAAACTCTTTTTTTTGTTGATCTAACTCTTAATGACCTTATCCCTTTTTTTAGGACCAATGCCCAAGATTATATAGCTACTGTTGCTAGCTAATAAGAAAGAAGAATTATAGATCCTATCACTAGATTAGCAAAAGAAAAAAATAAAACATTTTTTTTTTCCAACCCAACAAAAGAAAATAATTATGTAACCCATAGTTGAAAAAACCTCCTTCAAATGAATGAAAATGATTAAGGAATAATTGGCATGTTGTTAAAGAACAACCAGTAGATTGTAGAAATAAAGAAGAGAAAGGGACAAGAAAATAGACTTCAATGTGGAAGAAAATAAAATAATAGGCACCAACGGAAAACCACATGTCAAGAAATTGAAAAATAGTGGAAGTATAAAAATTACTTTTACAAATATGATTAATAGAACACATGATTAACCATTCAAATATGAAATAAAGTGATGCAGTTTAGGTAGGGAGTCTGATGAAAGATAACCTAATCTAGCAGCTTACACACATTTAAAATATTTGTATGAACAGCAAAAATAAATAATGTAAAAATATAATAAATTTATTAACTTCCCATAGCAACATGCAACTTACATAGAAAAATATGTAGAGCTATAGTAACTAGAAATGATCGTATATCAATTGATACAAAGTCATGTATAAAATACAATGCATGACAAGTAATTGTCTTTTTTTTTCATTTGTTTTTGTGCTCATAAAAATATTATTATCAAAACCCTTCTCACAACGAGACTTTTCAACATAACCTTATTTTCATTCTCTTGTCTTTTCTCATGAATTCGTCATTCTTGTTCTTTACTTTGCTAAAATAGTGTTCCATTATTCTATCCACTTAACTCAAAACCACCTCTCTTTTTTATCCTTAATAGGAAAGATTATATAGCTATTGTTGATAGCCAAAAATAAACAAATAACTCATATTATATTGCTAGAATATATAGTGAATGATATTAATTGAAATCAATAGTTAATGGATATTCAATACTTATAGATAATTCACTTCAATTTGGAGGCACAAGTAGACAAGTGTGCATTCATTCATGATATTGAACAAGGGGGCACTCTCTAGGATGAGTAGAAAAGAAACATAAAATGCTAAAACCAATTCACATTTCCTATAGATTACCAAATCACAACTAATCAACCTTCTAGAATAGAGATCCAAAAGTTTATTTTATATTAATATGCCAAAAAATATTTATAAGAGAGAAAATAACTTATTTTTACAACTATGAGAACCCACATGTAATGGAAACCAGAGGAGCCAAAGAATATTTCAAAAGAATTGAGAATGAGGAGAAACAAAAAAATGAAACAAAATTTAAGGAGGTAATAGAATATATAGGATGATCTTTGACTAATGCTAGATTAATGGATAAAAGAAAACACATCTGGGAAATTAAGAAATATCATCATTGAAAAACAAAACATTATGGCTTCCCTTACATGCAAACACCATCTATTGATTTTGTACATGGAAGGGCTCATCATGTAATCTGGTAAAGAATTAATCCCAACCAATATCCATGACTCAAAATAGGTGGCTCACAATCAACAACTATTGAGGCAAGTGGTGTGCAAGCTAAACATTAGATGAAATGTGTGATATAAATCTAACATTAGTTTGACCAAATCATCAAATATATTTGGGTAGAGGAAGGAATGACACCAAAGAGAAAAGATGGATCCTATATAAAAATCATTACAGAAGAGGAGTTTAATTTTTTTTAATAATGAGGGAGGATAAGAAGCTTTAAACCATTGGATGTCACTTTGAATCAATTATCAATATAATCTAGAATACTTAAGTATGGAGGGAACTCTAAAATCCCCCAAAAGGGACCCATCATGGGGTAGACCTACTGTAATGTAGAGGAACAATGCGATCATCCATAAAATATTATTGAAAGATCAATGGTTGGCACATCCTAGAGAATGCTAGTGTATAAATATTGGTGAAAACCTTTAAAAAGAGGTAGAGATGAGCATGGCCCACTATGACATCAACATTATAAGGGAGATATTGCATACACCATCGAATGAGAAATGAATGAATGCGAGTTTTGGTTCATTGATTTATCCCAAGGATGAAAATAGTTGGGAAAATAACCAAAAAGGGGGGAGTAGGGCCCATGTAAATAGGAGGTTTTATAGACCAAGGAAGTTTTTGAAGTGATGAATACAGTGATAAAGAATTGTTTGAAGGAGCTAAAGATAGTCAATTTCTAGGATGAGGGGGTCACAAGTGGCACCCATACACCCATAACTAAAATAGGACACACAAATACCATGACACACACAACTTATTCTTTCAAGCTTTGTGGACCATGAAAGTTGATCTTAAAATTGAAGTAATTACATATTAAAGATCTAGGGGATTTAGAATCCAAAAAGAGTGTAAAGAAAACCTAAGGAATCCATCAATGTTATCTTGAATGATTCGAAGGGGGTGAAAAAACACACTATAGGGCCTTCATTGAAATAACTACTAGTTAATCTCCATTAATGAATATGAGAGGCCCACCATGTTTCAAGGGAGAAAATATTCATTCCTTGGGGAAAAGACCATAGGTGGCTATGGAGGAAATATGAATTTTGAAGGTGTTGGCCTTAGAGAAGGTAGTCTTCTATTATTTCCCCTAGGATGAAGGGGTTCTTCTAGCTTGAAATATCAATGAGAATAAGGGAAAGGGGATGCAGATGACTAAGGCTAGAGATAAGGGGTCAAAACAACACAATAACACCCACACATGAGCTTGAACTAAAATGGACACATAAATGTAATAACTAATAACAAATTTGTAAGGTATATACAATTTTTTTTATTAGATTTTCCCCCATTTTAATAGAATTATGAAAGACTATAGAATAAAATTTACTAAAAGAAAAATTTAGTAAAAAAAATAAAAAAATGCAAAGGATACTTTATATCAAGAAATAAATATTTAATCTTTTATCTTTGTTCTTGCACCTACAAAGCACCCAAGGAAACTAGTCACTTATGCCAATAAAATAATCTAGGCTCATAGGCTCTCGATGTTTCCTTTTCTTTGCTCAAGACTAATTTTTTTTTCTAAAATGGTTTGATTTATGATTGTCGTCTTTACTTTGTAGCAGTTGATTTTTTATTATCTAGCTTCCTTGTAACTATTGTTGTTTGGATGCTTGTTGGCTATGGATTTTCTTTAGTTAATGTTTTGTGTGAGGATTTTCAATCCCTTCAAAACCTGTTTGTTTAGATTCGTTAGGATCTTTTGTAAAAGGTTAATCACCACTAAGTTCCAACATGTATACACAATGAAAATGCATTATCTTTAAGCATAAATTGGAAAGAAAACTTGTCATTTGATAACTACGTGTGGAAGCAAGAACGATCTTAACCATTTCTTTTGACAAGAGAGATCTATAGAGATCCACTCAATAATAAAATAAAGGAGGAAGTGTGTGAGTGACTTGTGATGTCTAATGGAATAGACACCTTGGAAATGAGTAAATGGAAACTAGAGGTCATGGACGCATGCTGGAAAAGGTTGTGAAATCTGGCTTTACGCCTGCCAGTTACATATGTTTTAAATTTTGGAAAGACTTTTAAAAAAATAATTTCTTTTTTAGGGAGGAGCTCAAGCAGTCTTGGCATAAAATGAGAGTACATTTTTCATAAGGAATTTTGTCAAACAGTTGAGTTAACATGTCTATGCTTCCATAGTTCACCATAATTTCTATGATAAGGCTCTTACTAGAGGGCTTAGCACAAAATTTAGATAACATTAACACCTTTTAAAGGAATAGGAGGCCGAAAACAATCTAATAGCTCTATCTAGTGTAGCAGTATTTGTCTTGATATGTGAACCAGCTCAGGAAGGTAACAGTTGTATTAATTTTGCTATCACAAGTTTACGTTGGATTTTAATTAATCTATGATACAAATGTCAATAATATTGTCTGCATCTCACGTCACTTGTAGCATGAGAATTTTAAAAAAAAGTTTTAGCTGGCTTGCCCACATATTCCTAAACAAAGTCCTAGGTCAGTTTTGTTTTCGCAGTGGACCATGCCTTATTTTGATTAATTGTAGAGTAAATTATGCTTCTACAAATATATGGTTAGTATCTCATTCATTCCAAAAGATCTCCCAATATAAAAACCATCCCAAATTAAATCTCACATGATGATAACGAAATGAAGAGATTTTCTTCATGTAACTTTTAGTCCAATAAGCAATAACATTAGAATTGAACTTGGAATCTTCGAAGGGGTTAAAACTGCTACCTCCCTTCAACCTTCAGCCATTCAACATTTTGTTGATGATATTATTCTCTTTAGAGTGACAACTATTGATGAAGTTAGAATATGGAAGCAATGTTTGGAGGATTATGCTATTGTTTTGGGTCAAAGTATTAATTATGAGAAGTGTAAGATGGGGAAAATCAAATAGCATAGATAAAGTGATAGCCAACACTTCTAAGCTATTAACCTCATCCAAACAAGAGAATACAAACAAATGGAGAATAATAAGCTAAAAGAATTGAAATCAAATACTCCCCTTTGAAATTTATTCACTTCTCTCGTCTCTCCTATTTTTTCTTATGCCAATATTGCTCTCAGATTTGTTGTTGAAGTTGTGCAAATAGTAAGCAAGAAAGTTGGAGATAATGGCTGTTAAATTGAAAATGGAGGAGAAAGGTTGCTTTTATAGACAACCTTTCAAACGAACAGATGAGATTGATCTTCTAAAAATATTCTAAGATCAACGGATGAGGATGCATGAGAGGGAGGTTACGAAACAGATGACCAAGATCAAATTTCTAGAAAGATGCCTAGATCAACGGTGGAGAATTGATGCAACCAGAATATGCCATGCATGGAAAAGATATGATGCCGATGGCTATGACAGACATGCAAGCAATGACAAATATGCAGGCTATGACATGAAATAATGATAGGGGATCTTTGACCAAAATAGAGGGATAAACAATTTATTTTAAATTATTTATTCGAAAATGGAAGAGAAGGATAAGTGGCAAATAAATAATTTATTTGAAATTATTTATTTATAGAAAATGAAAAAGGAGATTTAATTAAATTCATAAATTTAATTAAAGGAGAAGATAGAAATTAAACATGGATAATTGATTTGGATCAATTATTCAAAAAGAAGAATGACACATAATTAAATAATTTTATCAATTATTTAATTATTTAATTATAGAAGAATATAAGGTCAAATAATTATTATCTGACTATAAATGCAAGACAAATAATTAAATAAATAATTTATTTAATTATCGGAGAAAGAGATATATTACCAACACAATTAAATAATTTTAATTGATTGGAATAGAAATGAGAAGGTGAACCAATTAAATAATAATAAAATATTTAATTAATAGAGGAATATGATCAAACATAATTAAATAATTAGAACTATTCAATTATTGAAAGATGATGACCAGGAAAAATGATGTTCATAGACTTAGGAAATTTTTCAGTGTCTTAATTTTTCCTTTCTTTGATAGAATGTAGCTCATTGCATTGTGTCAAAGAAATTTGATTCTGAAATATGCCCCAGTGTAAAGAGAAAGGGGAAGGATGACCAAGAGGATTGTGGTATGCCCCCTCGAGAGGATGAGCGGGTTCAAAGAATACGAATGTGCTCTCAAAATGGAAGATAAGACTAGAGGATGAAAGATAGAAGAAATTTTAGCATGAAGGAGATGGATGTTAGTGTGAAAAGGGGAAAGAAGATAGACAAGTAATGATAAGGGAACCAACTTTCATGCTTAAATTTTTATATTTATCATCATTGGGCATCAAAAATGTCACAAATGGACCACAAACACCATGGTATGACATAAACCAAGGTGTGCAAGGTGACCATTTGTGAGAGACAAGCAGTTCAAAAGACAAAGCCAAAATACAAGGAATGTCCCAACTTATACTAAAGGCCAAGCTACCCCAGTCAATTTGTCAAGACAATCCACAGACAATAGTCAAAGAAGACGAAATAGGTCGTGAGACATTATCGCACCTCTAAATCCTTCATGGGACATCCTTGAGGTAGCTAGTAACATGACCAAGAGATAAAACAATAAAAAGATAAGACAAAATAGACCAAAAAATTTAACAACCATTTAGTTGTGTTTGTCAAAGATTGATTGCATGATAGTTTGATATTTTGACAATTTGGATGGTTTGACAGGTTGCCAATTTAATAGTGTGGACAGTTGGACAGTGCCTATCATCAAGAAGGACACATCATGAGAAGGAAAATCACATTTTGATGAGGTCCAAGTCCAAGAAGGACACATCTTGGAGGGGACCAAAGAGTGACAAGATTGACATTGCTTTGACAATTTGATTGATTTTGACTGGATGACTGACTGGACGATGTTGTCTAATTTGGACTTAATAACCAGTTGGACTACACTGTTTATTGTCTTGTGTCCAAGTTTGACTATGTCTGACTTATTTGACGTGACAAGTGTTGACTCTGTTTGATGAGATTGTCATTGTTTGATTTATTTGACTGATGTGACGAATGACAAAGGGTGCATCATGATTTTTTTATTTTTTGGATTTTGGCATGTTTTATGAGTATCGTGACCAATGCATGTGAATGATGCCTACAATCAAGCGATCAAGCATGCACAAGAATCCTAGGACAACCATGATCTTGCCCCTAGTCAAGTTGAATACCAATTGATAGGTGATGATAATGATGATGGTGACATTGTTTGATGTGGGAAGGACACATCCCGAAACAATGTAAATATGATGATTATGTGACTAAAGGGTCAAGGTTTGTAGCAGGGCTAGGAACAAAGCCAATGAATGTTTTGGATAATGTGCTAGGTTGCATAGCAATATTGTATGGATTAGACTCGTTGCTTTTGGAATGAATTCATTAGGACTAGATGGGATAATGGAGGATATTTAGACCATTGACAATGGAAACCAAGATAGGCGATAGGTATAAAAGAAATATAGATGGCTTTGGTAAAAGATGAGGACTATGCACTAGAAGAATTATCATATGGTCTCCAAGGAAAATTTCATAGAGGGATAATGAAGTTATGAAGGTAATGATATTGCATGGATAGGGTATGGTCAAAGGATAGACATGTCAAAAAAATTCCCAAAGCATGATTTATGTTTGTACCTTAGTCCTTATCAAGATCAAAGTAGGTGGGAAAATGGATGGACATGATAGGTCTTAGATGGATAGATGGAAATGTCATAAAAAATGTCATGCGAAGGGTATGGGAGATGATACAACTTTCCCCAAAGTGTAAAGCTCCACATAGATAGTTTATTTTACACATAACACATGTTTTCCAGGTTTTCATCATGGTACTTATCCAAAGTGCCATAAGAATGGTTTTCACTATTGGACGAAATTTTTCTCTTTACTATTTTTTTGGACTTTTGATTTTTCTTTTTCTTTTTTTTTGCAATTTTTGGATAGTCCTGAAGCTTTAGATGATCACTAATTGTGTTGAATCCATTGACGGTGCTAATGTAGAGACCGGTGCCATGACATGCCAATAGTGACCTTTATGAGGTAGTTGCCTTGTTAGGATCATAGTGCTTGCATACAACTGATTGATGTCATTGTGATCCTTTTTTATATTAGAGTTGGCCTTATCAGAATACGCACATCGTGATAGAGTGCCATGATATTCCGTATGATAAAGATTTGTTGCTAAGATGCGACGGATTTGTGACATGGTATTTTTGGACTTTAAGGAAGATGTAGGATTATGATAGATGATGGTAGACGTGGAAGGATTGTTTGGACATTTAGATGTAGCAATTTTTATTTTCCAAACTTGGGATGTTGGATAACAAGATTTGGAATTTTGATTGTGATGGTGTTTGGAACCAACACTTTTATATTTCTTGCTTGATGACCATTTTGAAGGAGGTGGACATTTATTATATGTGGGAGTCCTCTTTTCTTGTGGCTCCACCTTTTGATTGACTTTTGGATTTGATTCATTCTTTTCTTGACTAGATCCATCTTTCTTTGGGATCCATTTTAACTTCATTTGTCCACTTGGATTTTTGATTGATTCAATGGCCTTTGACATTTGATTTTGAACTTTGGATTTGTAATAGTTTTCTTTTTGTTGGTTCCAAATGGAAGGTTTATTTATGTTGGAATGATGGTGTATGGTGTGGATGGAAGGAGTGTTGGCAACAACCTTATGCCAAGGACTACTCATAACATCCATTTTGATGTTTATATTAGATAAAGTTGCCCTCAATATCGAGCACTGATACATTTGACTCTAAATTTCGACGAAAGTTCATCAGAATTTCGATGAACTTTCATCAGAATTATTTCATCGATTTTTCGATGAACTTTGAAATGTTGAAATTTCGACCCAACATCGTCGGCTGGGTCAAAATTTTGATGTTTCAAAGTTCATCGAAAAATCGATGAAATAATTCCGACGAAAGTTGTCAAAATTCTAATGAACTTTTGTCAGAATTTGGAGTCAAATGTATCAGTGGAGGAGGTATCATTAACATCATTAGATTTTCTGACTAGGGAATATCTGAGACCTTGATGTCTATAATTTTCCTGTAACTGTATGGGTTCTAGAATTCCCTGCTCATGTAGGCCTAGGCCTTTTCCTTGATAATGCATGTTTTGATAAATTCTATTTGGGATGGGGTATTTGTTGTTTTGGAAGCAAGATGCTAACCCATCATTATTTAGTCAGAAACCTTTACTCTTAATTTTCTCATATATAAGAAAGCCTGCTCTAACAAAGGTAGATGATCCTAGTTGATAAAATATCGTAATTTCATTGACATGTTGGCTAGAGTCTTCATTAACATCTATGGTATGATTTTGTGACAAAGAAGATTCAGATGATTATGTCGATGCTTCCAAGTTGATGTCAAAACCATCTTAATGGTCATTGTCATAGATTCCAGTAAACTTAGCTATAGCTTGATCATTTGCAAATATGTCTAGAATAGTAGCCTCTTTTTCTATAGGAAGATCATCTATGTGTCCCATGGAGGCAAGTGTCTCATTTTTGGAAGTGTCGGTAGTCGAAGCCTGAATAGAGTCATCAAGTGTTTGGTCTTAAATGGCATAAAGGTCAAGGAGTGGATCATTTTGGACTTCTTGATCAAGGATAGTATCTTGGTCAAAGATGGGGTTGTCTTGGATGACATGATTGGAAATAGGATCTTGACCAAGGATAGGTTCGTCTTGGATAACATGGTTGTGAATGGAATTTTGACCAAGGATGGGTGTATTTTGTATGTCATGATTGTCTAGGAGGACTTCTTGAATGGACTTAAGGATGGGGTCATGGGATGGAAAAATTTGATCTTGACATGAAGGGGGAGTTATGGTGTCATGCTTTGGGTTTTCGTCTTGACATATGTCCTCAGAGCTAGACAATGTAATGTGACTTTGGACAAGGATATAATTTTCATGGCTAGATGTGTGTTGGGATAGAGTAGCTTGGAAAGGATTAGTGGATGAAAGACTAGGCTAAGATGTGGAGACTTGGAAGGGATTAATGGATTGAGGACTAGGATAAGACATGGATGCTTGTAAGGTGTTAATGGATGGTTGACTTGGATTGGACATGGAGACTTGGACCGGATTGATAAATAATGGACTAGAGTAGGATGTGGGGGCTTGGAAAGTGTTGGTGGATGAAGGACTAGGATAGGATGTGTAGACTTGGAAAGGACTAGTGGATGGTTGAATTCCCTTGTCAAGGTTAGGATAAGGACAATAGTTGTATGTTTGTTGTGGACTAATGGTAGGATTTGTGTTAAAGAAGTCTTGATAGTGAGGATAAATGGTTGAATTACTAGGACTTATGGATTTTTGATAGGAAGGGCATTGGTATTTGGACTGGATGAATTGTCTTTTGAAGTCCACAGCTTGTTGGTATTGACCCTTATGAAGTAACTGGTATTCAACTTGACTAGCAAGAATATCGGTGAATTGAAGACATGATGGTGAATGGAATGATACTAAGACTATGTTTTTGGTATTTTCTTGGAATAAGGAAAGCAATTTTGTCTAAAGGGAATGTCAAATGCAAAGTGACAATGAAGACTAAAAATGAATGGTGGAAGACTAAAGTTTTTTAAGGTATGACAATGCAAATGCAAGGTCTAAGGAGACTCTAAGGTATGATCAGTTTTGGTAGACTTAGGAAATGTTTACAAACCATTCAAAGTTTGGTCAATGTATCATTTTTTATTATCAAAGGAATGTTTGTATGACTAAATGAAATGACAAGGTGACAAGGTGAGGTTTCCACACTAGACTTATGATTTGGAAATGGCTCACAAAAGGGACAAACACTAAAGGATTGATTTTGATTAATTCCAATGAGAACCTACTTTTGAAGACAAAGATGTGGAAAATTATGACAAGGGTTCCTATTGTAAATTTTGCAAAATAAGGATTTATGTATGATAGTGAAACCTAAAGATGCAACTAAAGAAGTGCAATGGTAGACCTCTAACAAACTAAATGCAAATGAAAAATACAAGGATGGAGGATTTGAGCAATTATGTTTCTGGTTTTGGACAGAGACACTAGAGAAAAAGTGGTTTTTTAGATAGCAAATGTGGCTTAACAGAGCGATTATGGTTTTTAGAGGCTTAAATGCGGTGCAATATATCAGATGCGGGGCAAACAAATGCGATGCAAAGTGAAAAAGGCTGGTTTTGTTTGTAATTTTGGAAAATGTTTGGATTGTTTTCGTTTGAAGGTGTTGTCCCAGATCTTTGAAATGTGTTTATTTGGTCATTGGTTCCGAAAAAAACACTTGGAAAGCACATTGTCTTTGAAATTTGTGAAAACAAGCACATAGAAGACAAGCACAATCCTAGGGTTGGAAATGACTATATTCTCTAGATTCCACATGGATTTTACTCCAACCGTGCTTATTCTTAGCAGGTGATTTAGAAGCTTGGCCACACAGGCTCCCCCTTACATTGCACTCACTTCTCGGGTCAACCAAGCTTCAAGCTCCCATAAATCTCCCATGGCAAGCTTTTCACCTCTACTAAGAACTGTGAGAATGTGGATGTCTTGGCAACGACTGTTGTTGCACCAAAGATTAGATAGGGTTTTTGGCTTCTACACAAAGGTTTTTAGTTAGGGCACCCATTCGAGTGGCCACACATGAGGCAAGATTAGCTTTGATAAGGAGGAATTCCAGCTTGAAGAGGTTATGCTCAGCAAGGTTTTGGGGAATTCGCTTATCTGTGTGACACATCCACACTCGTAATCCTAAGTTTTCCATTAGGATTCACATTTGTATACTAGTCGGGAGTAGTTTGGCTAAAAAGCTTCATTGCCAGTTTGAGTCGCCTTGGGGTGAGTACTTTTTCCCACCAAGGAAGGCCCAATTCTTAGAGTCAATAATAGTTTCTCTTGCACCCAAGATCGCACAAGTGTGCAAGGGGAGAGAATACTTCTATTATTGAATTGGGGTTACACAAATTGGAGGCACTTGTTTATTTTAATTATCCAAATTGTACTGTGAGTAAAACACATGAAACACTTTGTTTATTTTTAAACCCAACTAAGTGTGAGAGAACCAAGGTTCATTTTAAGCCCATGTCATGAAAATGCATGTATATTTTAGCCTTCATGAGTTTCAATACAAGATTGTGTTCATTTTAAGCCCATGTCATGAAAATGCATGTAGCTTTTAACCTCAATGAGTTTCAATGCAAGATTGTGTTCATTTTAAGCCCATGAATGTGCATTCAATTTGTTTTTCATTTTTAGCCCATGAATGAAAAATGCAATTTGTTGTTCATTTTAAGACCAAATGAGTGACATATTCAAATTGTGGTTCATTTTATCCTCATGAGTGTAAATGCAATTTGTTGTAAATTTTAAAACTAATGAATGAAATGTAATTTTAGCTCTTCAAAAAGTGTGTTGAAAAACACACAAAATATATGTTATCCAAAGCAAGCCAAAAATCATGCAAAACGACAAGTTAGATCTTCTTGATGAAAGCCACACATTGAAAACAAAACATTAGTAAAACAAAAAAATAAACTTGAATGAAAACAACAAACTAAAATAGTGATAACTTTTTCAATACTAAACAAAATTTTAAACCGTAAAAATCTACGGAAAGCTAAGACATAGACCTTCAAAACCCATAATTTTTTTGGCAAAATCCTGCACAACAAAAGTTTTATAAACAAAAGAAAATTCGGATCTTAACAAAAATATCTTAAAAAACTACAAGCACTAAAACGGCCATAACTTTCTCAAAAAATATCAAAATTTCAAACCGTTTGAAGTTTCAAAAAACTAAAAACGAGGCCTACAAAACCAGATAATTTTTTTTAAGATCTCATGAGTTTATTTTTATGTGCTCAAAATAAGATGACGGGATTTTGTGCAAATTCTTGGTCGTAACCTGCAAAACAACAAAAACAAACAAGAAACAAATATTTTTTTATGCAAAATTGTAAGATGGGGAAAATCAAATGGAATAGATAAAGTGACAACCAACACTTCTAAACTATTAACCTCATCCAAACAAAATAATATAAACAAATGGAGAATAATAAGCTAAAAGCATTCAAATCAAATACTCCCCTTTGAAATTGCTTCACTTCTCTTGTCTCTCCTATTTCTTCTTATGCCAATATTGCCCTCAGATTTTTTGTTGAAGTTGTGCAAATACTTGCAAATAGTAAGCAAGAAAGTTGGAGATAATGGTTGTTGAATTGAAAATAGAGGAGAAAGGTTGCTTTTATAGACAACCTTTCGAACGAACGAACACAATTGATCTTCTAGAAATATTATAAGATCAACAGATGTGGATGCATGAGAGGGAGGTTACAAAACATATGACCAAGATCAAGTTTCTAAAAAGATTCCTAGAACAACGGTGGAGAATTGATGCAACCAGAATATGTCATGCATGGAAAAGATATGACGCCGATGACTATGACACCCGATGGCTATGACAAACATGTAAGCAATGACAAACATGTTACCAAGAGACACTGCAAATATCATTTGGTGTTTTCATTGATGACAACCCCAATCGGTGACTAGATCCGTGCATCATCCATTTATCCTACTGGTAGTCAGATTGCAAATAGTTAAGGAAGAATAGAGCATCTTACAGTTTTGGGTTCATCGATTCACATACAGGTTTTCAGTTAATATTTTGTGTTGCATATCTCAGTGAAGGTTGATCGATGTATTCTTAGTGTTATCCGTAAATCTCAGTGCCTTGTATTGATCTGTGTGGAAGTTAAAAGATCCGGTTAGCTAATTCTCATTTTTATCAGTACTGGAGCCAACTTCGTGAATATATTAGGTCGCAGATGTATGGGAAGTAATTAGTTAAGTATTTTTGTGTTCGTGCATCTTTTTTTGGGTCCTAGCTATGTTTTGGCTGACCGTTGTGGATGCACATTATAATTTATTCATGATTTGAGCTGACAGATGTAAATATTATTTTGTTCTATTGAAGCTCACATATTGTAATTGAATTCTAAGTTGTGGATATATATATGAGATCGCCTGTATCATTTTGAAGGATGTATGTAGTGTGTTGTTGTGAATTGCGAATAAGAGCAGAGCAGAAGAGCGATAATGCACAGTTTCACTTGTGCATAAAGGATTTGTATTGTGAGTGTGAGCATAACAAAGAAGAAGTGCAAAATCAGTCTGGAGGACAAAAGATTGAATGTTGTGACTAACCGGAACTGTAATCAAGCATATGTAGATGCTATTTTTCTCATTTCAAACTCTCAGATGGTTTTAATCTTATTCTCTTTGTAAGGCAGTGAGCCTAACCTTTGAGTAGTGATCTCTAGACAGTGCACCTAAATGCAAGTGCATTCCTCATATTGTAAACTTTATTTGAGTATACTCAGATCATATTGTGGATTGGCCATCCACCGTGGTTTTTCCCCTAACAGGGTTTCCACATGAAAATTCTTGTGTTATGGTGTTGTGATTGTTTTCTTCTTGTTCATGCATTTTGGTTGAATGTTACAAGTGCTTTAAAGATAAAGGTTAATAATGTTTATTTTTTGCACAACACTAATTCACCCCCTCTCTTAGTGTAGCTTGTTCCTCAGAAGAAGAAGTCTAACAACTTGGGGAGATCTTGGAAAGTGTCTCAATGGATTCAAGCAGTCTTCAACAACAACTTTTGGTGGCCCTAGATGATCTTGATTAGTCAAAGTATTAAGTTCAAAAATTGCAAGAAAACCTCATGGATGTTGAGAAATTCATTGAGTCTTTGAAAGACAAAATCAACAAGTCTAGAGAGAAGAGAAAGGAACTCTGTGATCAGGTTAAGCAGAATGATAGTAAGAGCATTGAAGAAGAACAAATTAGTCAAGCCCCGAAGGAAAAGACAGAAGAATGTGAAAAGCTTACCAAGATAATACAGTTCTAAAGCATGAAATGTAATCTATCATGATGAGGATGACCAAGGAGATTGAATATAGGAAGAAGAATGAAGAGAACCTAGCATAGTCTGTGAAAGAAAAATCTAAAGTATGCAACCGTTTGGATAATGAATTGGAACAATCTAAAAGCAATGAGGAAGTAATTGAAAAATAGATTGATGGTCTCAGAGATGAACTTGCTACTGCAAATGAGTACAAGGAAAAGTTCAAAGTTAGCTCAGCCAAGCTTGATGAACTAATTAGCAATCAGAGGATAAATGGTGACAAGAGAGGTCTTGGATATGAAGAAGGATAAAGTTCCAGTTCCGGGCAAAGGAGATTTAGACAAGGAAATCAAATAAACAAGCCTGGAAGGTATCTGGTAAGACAACCTAATGCTCAGAGATTTAATGGATATTGTTTCAATTGCAATAAATTTGGACACATGGCTTCTCAGTGTAGAAGTAGGATGAATCAAAATGGTCCATCATTCTCAAGTCAGTGTTTTAATTGAAATAAGTTTGGTCATAAGTCAAATGAATGTAGAACTGTGATGAATAATTTTCATAGAATTGTCAGATGTTATACATGCAATAGATCTGGGTATACTATTAACCAGTGCAAATCAAAAGGAAATCAGTGGAACAACTAGTCTAGATAGAAAAATGTTGTGCGCTACAACTACAACAAATTTGGTCACATTGCTACATTTTTTTGGAACAGAAGAGGTCTGGTAAATCAAAGAAGGAACATGTAGAAGGATATTAAAGGGAAAGGAAAAGTCACTACAGATGTGGTGAAGTAGTAGATGCAGAAGAAATGGGTGAAGAAGAGTCCCTCTAATGAATAAAATGCACCAGCACCAGAACCTGCTTTTAGTAGTTCATCTGAGAAATAGTTTTAGGCCATTGGCCTAGGGGGAGCTGTCAAGAAAATATTTTAAACCCCCTATCGGTAAATAACATCGAAATGTGGAGAAGTTTAGTAAGTACATAGATGTGCTACAGATGTTGTTGAACCTATTAGAGAAAGTTTTATGCAATGTAGAAGATCCGCAAAATATTTATCTGTCACAGTGCATGAAAACAGTGTAACCATATGAGTTAGGGTAAAAGCATTTATTGAAACTAAAAGGGTTAAGTATGTGAGTGATAAAAATTCATTTCTATTCTTCATTTGTCGCCTTGCATTTTGAAGAAAAGAAGTTTGGAGAGCTCTAAGGCAAATTTAGGCGAGTTAAGGCAAAATTTAGGTGCGAAGAAGCTTTCAAAAATCAAATTGCGATTCGACAAAAAAGTATTTCTTGGTGAAACTTTGTGAACTTTTGAATTGATAATGTCTACTCCATTAGTAGTTGAAGTTAAGGACAGACCCCGTCCAAAGTTCAAATGGCATCCTTACAAGTTTGTTGAGACCGATCCGTTAGGAGCATTTTCATCCATTTCGTACGAAATGTTACACATAGAAGATATTAGGGTTCATATTCACATGAATATTGAAGAACTAGGAAGTTCACAACTGTTGAATTTGTATAATAATCACATCATAGGTGAAGATTTTTGTGTGAAGCCGGAACACAAAACCCTTGAAGCAAATAAATTTACATAGATTGTCAATTTTTTTGTCTTTGAAGAGTTGGAATGGGTTTTTTATATTTTGAGTCGAGTCCATGATGGATTCATGTGGTTAAGCATACCTTTCAAAATCACAAAGGAAGTTATCAGTGTTGTAGCAGGTCTAAATTCTTCTGGTGGATTACCGATTCTGAAGTCAGTGAAGAATCAAATAGTCACTGATGCTATAGGTTCTAGGTATGACAGAAGAGCAATGACAATCAATGACACTATTGATGTATATGTCAAATTTGCATCTATGGTTAGTGGGTACAAGATTTATCATTCTAGTCGAGAAAACTCTATGTTTGGTACAACAATTTATGCCACCTATCGGATGGTGAAAGAAAATGTAGACTATGATCTTTGTGAATTGTTGAGGAGTCAGCTAATGGAAAATATTGCAAAGATTAAGAAGGATAAGAAAAATTATTTCAAGTATGGTAACTTTCTTTTATGCTTATTCTTTTATTTCATGGGAAAAGTTTCGGGATTCAGAAAGATTCATTGGCAAAAAAGACATACCAATAGTTTCTTAGATCAAAGATCTTTTTCACAAATATGCAAACACTAAGATAAAGAATGACACTATCTGGGGATACTTCAAAAGTTTTCAGACTATGATGCAATCCAGAGAGAGGATTCCCACTTCCATTGTAGAGAAATAAAAGGATAAAATTTTCTTCATTGTAGATATTGATCAATGTATGATGGAAGTTGTTGATCCCAGAACAATCTAGATGCATTCTAGAAATTTATGCAGAACATTTGTTGAGCAAGCCTCTAGATCAATCAAAAGAGAGATTTGGTACCTATGCTGAAAAGAACATGCAAGTTCACAATAAGCTCCGGAAACCTGTGGTAACCAAAAGAGTTAGAAAAGAGATGGAAGTTTTAGCAGAAAGTATGGGGATACTAGCAGAAAAATGAAAGGAAGCTAGAAGGAAAATAGAAGAAGCTCAAGCAGAAAAAGAGGTAGTAAAAACTGAATCAGCTGGTCTAGCAACACCATCTTCCCAAGCTAGATCAACTAGAAGCTCTGCATCCCATTTAGCCCTTGCAGAAAAATCAATCCCTATGAAAATTGAATCTAAGGGATCCGATAAAGAAGGAAAGAGGAAGAAAGATAAGACCAAAAGAGTCTATGTAGTAGTTTTTGATGATGAAGAACTGAGTCCGATGAAGGTGTTAAACAAATCAAGCATCAAGGCACCAAGACAACAACTGATAAAAGATAAACCCTCCGGTGGAGATGTTCAAGCAAAGAAGAAGACAAAAACTGACAATCTAGGTATGTCAGTAGAGGAAGTTGAAAAGGCTTTGGTTAAGGATGGAAATCTCAAGCCACTCTATAAATGGTATGAGTCTTTTGGTGAATCTGATCAAAGAATTCTTGAAGAGGCTACAATAAAACACTTGAATATTTTCAATAAAGTTTTGATTGAAATAATGCCAAATTTTCCCAAACGTTTATATGATATTTTGGAGATGAGAAGAGATAATGCCAGATCAGAAGAAGAACATATGAGAGAAAGAATTCTTGCTGAATTGTGTCCAGTAGCTTCTATGGAAGAAATAAAGTAAATTTTGAATAAAGTCAAGGAGTTCAAAAGAAAAATAAGAGTGAACAAGTTCATGATTGGTCAAACCAAGGAAGTTGCAGAAGAAACATATCAGATTCTAAGAAAAGTTTTGTTAAACAACATAATTGATGTTATCCCTAAAGAAACTCATGATGTTTCATCTAGTCCGAGAAAAGAAGAAGAAGATAATCAAGACACAGCTGGTGAGAATATGTAGATTCCTCTTGAAGAGGTCATTATAAAGATTCCTATGGAAATTGAAGTTCTAGAAAATGTATCAGTTGAGAAAGTAGAGATCCCTAAAGATAAGCCAGAACCTGCAACTAAGGAAGTAATGGATGAAGAGAAGAAGGTTGATGTAAAGACAAATCTTGTAGAAGCAAGAGACACTGTAGAGGCAGTGAATAAATTCTTGGTAGAACAAAATGAGGAGTTTGATCTTGAACTAATTGAAGGTCTGATTGACCTATCTACTCTGAGTTCAATTCAAAAGATGAAAGTAGCATCATTCGCCTAAGAAAAAGCCAGAGAAGAACTGTTAAAGTCCCATATTGAGGACAGTGAACTTCTAAATCTTGCATCTGGATTCTTGGACAAGATAATGCCCACTGATGTGAAAGATCCAATCGGTTCCTCCTCTAGTGAACTAAAGAGGCTCATCAACTCAATAAGTACTCACTTTGAGTCACTTGAGAAATCAACTTTGATTAAAGTTCAAAAGGAATTTGATGCTAAAAGATTAAATGGGCTAAAGGAAATGATTACTAAGGATAAAACTTTGCTAGCCACCTGTGTGGAAAATACCCAGAATGCTTTATCAGAAGGTGTGAAGATTTATAAATCTTGTTTGTCTTTATCAAAATTCACTGATGACAATGAGAAAAAGGCTAAGGATTTGGAAAAACAATTAGCCACTATTTCTGATGCATTTGATTCTTTAACCGATAGTGTTGGAAAGCTAGAAGGAGAGTTGTTATTTGTGCTTGACAGAATAAAGAGCCTGATACATGAAAATGAAAAAATTGTTGCAAGAGCATGTGAACTTAGAGGTCTGATTGGCCCAAAGATAGAAATTATGTCAAGTGCATTGAAAGAAGCAGAAGATGCTAAAGCAGTGAGTGATCCGGCAAACCTGGAGTCTGCAGAGACACAATCCTATTTGGTTTGTGGACATCTAACAATCCTAGAGAGTCTCAAGAGATTTTGGGACATGAATTTGGCTCTGCTAAAGAAAGATTTTTTAGACATTTTCAAGTTTATGTAAGTTTATGAAGCCTATCTTGTTTATAACAGTTTTGTTATATTTTTGGCATGTGGATTCCTTACTTTACCATTGATGTCAAAGGAGGAGAGAGAAGAGTCAAAAAATTATATCATCTAAGGGGGAGAATTGTATTTTGGAGAAGAGTTTGGTTTTTGAAATTTTGGCAGTGTAGTTAATGTTGGTACTAATCTGACACTTAGTCATTTTTCACTAAGTGTTGCCATCAATGCCAAAGGGGGAGATTGTTGGCAAGAGACACTATGACTATCATTTGGTGTTGTCATTGATGGCAACCCCAGTCAGTGACTAGATCCGTGCATCATCAATTTATCCTACCAGTAGTTAGATTGCAAACAGTCAAGGAAGAATAGAGCATCCGATAGTTTTGGGTTCATCGATTCACATACAAATTTTCAATTAATATTTTGTGTTGCATATCTCAATGAAGGTTGATCAATGTATTCTTAGTGTTATCCATAAATCTCAGTGCCTCGTATTGATCTGTGTGGAAGTTAAAATATCTGGTTAGCTAATTCTCATTTTTATCGGTACTGGAGTTGACTTCATGAATATATCAGGTCGCGGATGTATGGGAAGTAATTAGTTAAGTATTTTTTTGTTCATGCATCTTTGTTTAGGTCCTAGCTATGTTTTGTTCGACCGTTGTGGATGTGAATTATACTTTATTCATGATTTGATCCAACAGATGTAAATATTCTTTTGTTCTATTGAAGCTCACATATTGTAATTGAATTCCAAGTTGTGGATATATATATATGAGATCGCCTATATCATTTTGAAGTATGTATGTAGTGTGTTGTTTTGAATTGTGAATAAGATCAGAGCAGAAGAGCAATAATGCACAGTTTCACTTGTGCATAAAGGATTTGTATTGCGAGTATGAGCAAAATAGATTAGAATTGAAAAATCAGTCCGTAGGACATAAGATTGAATGTTGTGCCTAACTGGAACTATAATCAAGCATATGTAGATGCTATTTTTCTCAGTTCAAACTCTCATATGGTTTTAATCTTATTCTCTTTGTAAGGTAGTGAGCCTACCCTTTGAGTAGTGAGCTCTAGGCAATGCGCCTAAATGCAAGTGCATTCCCCATATTGTAAACTTTATTTGAGTATGCTCAGATCATATTGTGGATTGGTCATCCACCGTGGTTTTTCCCCTAACAAGGTTTCCACGTAAAAATTCTTGTGTTATGGTGTTGTGATTTTTTTCTTCTTGTTCATGCATTTTGGTTGAATGTTACAAGTGCCTTGAAGATAAAGGTTAATAATGTTTATTTTTGCACAACATTGATTCATCCCCCCCCCTCTCAGTGTAGCTTTTTTCCAACAAAACATACAAGCTATGACATGAAATAATGACAAGGGATCTTTGACCAAAATGGAGGGATAAACAATTTATTTTAAATTATTTATTCGAAAATGGAAGAGAACGATAAGTGGCAAATAAATAATTTATTTGGAGGAAATGAAAAAGGAGATTTAATTAAATTCATAAATTTAATTAAAGGAGGAGATGAAAATTAAACATGGATAATTGATTTGGATCAATTATTCAAAAGAGAAGAATGACACATAATTAAATAATTTTGTCAATTATTTAATTATAGAAGAATAGAAGGGTAAATAATTATTATCTGACTATGGATGCAAGACAAATAATTAAATAAATAATTTATTTAATTATTGGAGAAAGGGATATATTAGCAACACAATTAAATAATTTTAATTGATCGGAATAGAAATGAGAAGGTGAATCAATTAAATAATTAAAAATTATTTAATTAATAGAGGAATATGATCGAACATAATTGAATAATTAAAATTATTCAATTATTGAAGGATGATGACCATGAAAAATGATGCTCATAGACTTAGGACATTTTTTCAGTGTCTACAAGAAGAGTCAACTATATTACTTCAATTTTAAAGTGGGATGCAATTGTGCCCAATTCCTAGCTACCTATTTGGGCCTCCCTCTTGCTGTGAAGAAAGTTTCTCTGACTTTTTGGAACTTGATCCTTGAAAGAGTTCAAAGGAAACTTGTAAGGTGGAAACGAATTTTTTTTAGCCAAGCTGGCAATCTTCAATTACTCAAGCCTTCCCTTCAAGGTATCCCCATTTACCTCCTTTATTTATTCAAAATCCTTAAGTATATGGCATAAAAGTTTAAAAAAATCTAGAAAAGATTCCTTTAGTCCAAGGTTGAAGAAAAAAGAGGCTGACTTTTCTTAATTAAGAGAATGTTTGCACTCCCAAATTTTAGTGGGGCTGGGAAGTAGGAAAATCTAGGAAAATAAGGCATTATTGGCTAAGGTTAGCTAGGGTTTCTTGAAAGAAAAGGATTGGAGTTTTATAATGAGAGCCAAATATTTGGGCAATAAGGAGGTGGTTATTTTTCTCTCATCTTTCTTATCTAAGGGGTCTATTATTTGGAACAATGTACTTAAATCTATAGTTGAAAAATTCAGATTCAACAATAATTCGGCAAGCTTAAAAAATTTAAAAACTTAAGACTCGGTAATAACTATGGAAAAAACTCAGTAATAACTCAGCAATAACTCAACGATTTTATCGAACATTTGAAAATACATAATTTTTTTCAAATATTCTTGTAAAAAACACATATATACTAAATGTTTAGAACATATTACTAATTTCCATCATATATAAATAAAAAATTTAGTTTAATAATATTATTTGACTCTCCTAGACATATAATTTAAAACTTTTGACATATGTATTGACGAATAATAGCTATATCTTAAGATTGTGAAAAAATAATAAATAAATAAAATTTAAACTATAAAACTATAAATAATTAATCTTCAACAACACTCACTGAATGCCTCTAACCAAATTTATTTCATCACAAAAGATGTAACAACCTTAAAAATGTCGAATTACAAAAGTCTAAACATGTTTAATGGGCACTTCCCTTTTCAAACTATAGTATAATAATATAACTATAAATCTAAATAATATAAATACATATAATATAAATATAAATTGTTTCTAATATAGTTATGATGAATATTGTTTTATATTTTTATATTATCAAATTCATTTTTTGAATTTGTATGCCCCATACCCATAGATCGAGTCTACTCATCTACAAGCCTAGCCACGTGCTCCTTTACACCACCATATAGTGCTTCACCATCGTCCAACACTCCCAAATATAATAATAATATAAATCTAAATCTAAATAATATAAATAAATATAATATTGTAATGACGTAAATTTGCACCTAGGTAGATTTCCCATTAATTTACCCTTACATTAGACTTACAAGTCCAATGATGCAAAAACCCGCCACCTTCATCCTAATCTTCCCACATGTCCCTGTTGTTTTGTGTTGATGGAGGAATTTTTTTCGGGAATGCACACACACCACACAGATGTCTGTGTGCCATGCTACCATCTTGATAGATCCTTGCCTCTAAAATCTATAAAAATGTTATGCTTCTTGATTGCTTGCGGAGGTAACGTCTCCTACCAAATATTGACTAATGAAAAATGACTCTTTGCCTCCATTTTATCCATTCAAACTTCATTCTATCACTCTCTTACACTCTCTAACTCATTCCTTCATTCTCTCAAGCTAATTCTCTCAATCTTGCAACACTTCTTGCTTCACTCACTCTATTTTGCTTCTACCAGCTTTCTACTTGGTTTCTATAGAGTCTTCTCGCTTCAATGCCATCATCGTTGTAGGTTTACAAAGCTCTACCTCCTTGGCATGGTCGTTTCATTTTTCTCCTTCCTTTATCAGCCTTGAGTGCTTATAGCAAGGAAGGCAATATTGTGTCTTTTCATTTATTTGCATCTATCATCTTCTAGAGTAGCATTTAGGTTGCCATTGATCTCTACTCTATTGTATCATTTCTATTCTCTCTTTCATTTATTTTCTCCATATCGTTGCATACTAACTATCCATGGAGGTGGGAACACCAAAACAAGGGTTTGACTGAGACATACCTCAAAACATAACCTAACACTTTTTTAGTTTCTATGTGTGTAGGTGTAGGTTCGTCCGCTTGGAGCTATAGTTGGAGAACTGGATCGCACACGAGTTATATCTCTCTCTTTCTTCATCATTTTATCATTGGAATATATTTATAAGTATTCTTCTTGTTGTACTGCTTATTTCTACATTTTTTTATTAAATTGTGAAACTCCAACATTCGGGTTGTAAGTTGACCTTGTGTGTTTATGTCTATCACCCAACCCTTTGTCCATACAAGACACCATCATGTCCCTGAGACTCTAGTGTGGCATGAAGAAGTTTGGTTCCTACATTGTCATCCTCAAACAAAGAATTTTTTGATTCATGGTCTAAGACCCTTGCAATTTTCTCATCTAGTTTTCAAAAACACCCGTCGTTAGCAGAAGGGATACAAAGTTTTGTTTTCCCTTCCTTTTCAGTTTATACTTTCCTTTTTAGTTTGTTAGTCAATTTGAGATAGTTTAGGGCATTTTTTTCTTGAGGCTCTCCCGTGACCTGAAGCCTTTGGGGTGATGAATCCACCTACTCTACAAATATAAATACAAATTGTTTTCACTAAAATAACAATACCAAGTAAATAATATTAAAAACTTGAGAGGGGAAAAGTTCTCTAGAGTCTAAACTTCTAAAGTTTAAACAATGAGCTCATTTGCATCTCAAAATGCCTTATCACCATCGTACCCCAAATCACCATAGGTGGCCCTAATTATGTCCCAAAAATGCTTAAAATTATTGAATTTTTTAACATTCAACCAAAAAAATTGATTGCAATGAGTTTTCTATGGATTTTACAACAAAAAATTGAGTTTTTAACTATTTTTAATGAAAAAAACACTACAATTTTTTCTATAACACTGCAATGAGTTTTCAACGAGTTATTCATTGCCTATTTTTGCTTGTGAGTACTCGTAGAGTTTTACATCATTGCTTAAATCCAAGATTTTGATACAAAAAGAGTAATGTGGAAAATTGGTGATGGCATGAAAATCGATTTTTGGGAAGATAGATGAGTGGATCTCAAACCATTATCCTTTAATCAGATCTTTAGTTGTTTGCATAATAATTTGAGTAATTTTTTGGTAATTATATCAAGGATTACTTTCGTTCAATTAGGGTAATTTTCAAATGGAAGAACCTTCAAGATTGTTGCCCCAATCAAGATCACTTGAGGGACATTACTAACATATTTTAGAAGAGACTCCTTGAGCTTAGAATCCCTATTTTTCCTATTGATGATGAAATTATTTGGGCCTCAAATAACAAAGGTTGTTTCTTTGTTAAGTCTTCTTATAGTCTACTACTGGAGCCACATTTTAGAGATGATTTTTGGAGGAGGGTTTGGATTCTCAACCTAATCCATTAATTAAACTTTTTTCAGTGGACTATGACCCACAACAAAGTCCTCACCTATGCCAATTTGAAAACAAGAAGCTTTCAAATATCTAACAAATGTGTGTTGTGTTAACAAAATGAACAAACTATCCCCCATTTTTTCCCATTGTGACTAATGTTGATGTGGTTGTTACACACATAACAACATGCAAATAGAGTTTTTCTATTTGAACAACAAAACCTACCTATCTTGAAAGAGTCACCAAATTTTTGTTGGGAATTTTGGCTATCCCAAGGCTCGAGAATGTTAGGTCTTAACTCACTAGGTTCGCTCAGGGTTCGTTGTACAATTATTGTTAAACATAAGGGGGCTATTGGTTTTTCTCAAGAAATTTGACTTAAACAATTCAATAATATGAAAAATTCAACAACTAAAGCATGCATCATTTCTCAGAATTTATTCATCCAAATTTTCTAAAAAAGCTATACTATAAGAAAATCAAAGTTAAGAGAGATGGGGTCTAATAAATTAATAGCTCCCAGTTATTATCCATGCATTTACAAAGAAATGAATAACTAAAGCATCAACTATTTTGTATTTCACCAAAATTCTTCATAGCTACATACAAAATAATGCAAGAGCTTAAAGAGAAGAATCGTTCACCATCGAAATAAAATCAAAATGTACCCAAATTTGGTGCAACAAATTGACTCTTCTGATAGGAATGAACATCATACAGTTATGCAAGATATATGATTTGGAATAACCTTGCATTTACTTTAGCATTATCAATTTTCACTGTAAATACAAGTTTTTATACTGGAATCGAACCAAAAACATGAAATAAACATAAAATTGGTGATGTTCCAACTTAAAGTCTAATTGTTCCAACAAATTTTGATCTTCAAAAAAGAACAACTCCTTGCCTTTTATAGAACACAAGGTAGCAGTAGATTACAAAAAAGAACATGGCTTAGAGAGAACAAGACAATCAAAACATAACACGTGGCACAAGAGCATAGATGGCACTTAGAAGATATTTTTATGATCCTCAAAAACATAATCAAAGTTTACACTTTAACTTCCTCTTGTTAGGGTTCAGGAAGATTGGAACAATAAACATTAATAATTATATGCAGATTAAATAACCTAGAAATAACAATGAAGAATAACACAAAAGAGATCAAAACAAAAATTTAACGTGGTTCACCCAATATGGGTTACATCCACAGAAACTCAGCCACCCAATGATTTTATTATCCAGTGCAAAATAGATTACAATCTCATGAATTACCCCCACCGCAACTTACATCCCAACCGCTTATAACAAGCTTTTTGGAAGCTTCTAGAATTAGGGTTTTACAAAGTTGTTTTCTTTCATTTGACTTGTCAGCAGGAAAACATTGGTGTGTTAATGGGGAAAATCCTTGATGTGTTAATGGAAAAAAAATTCAGGGGTTGCGCCCCCGAACCCCCGCTTGGGGCTTGGCCTGCCCCTGAACCCCGCATGAGAATACATTACGAGTGTACAATATTTGCATGATCAATCGCCACATATCAACAATCTCCAACTTGGAGACTATCAGGCTCCACACCAAACAATCTCCCACTTGGAGACTGATCCTGAATGACATTATTGCAATTGCAACTCCCATTGGATTACAGGTCTGGTTGGTTTCTTATGTCCACCATTATCATTCATGAAGGCCAACATAAACTGATGAGGAAATCAATTTGTCCTGTGTAACCACCTTTGTGAACATATCTATAAGATTCTCACTTGTGTGATTTTTTGCTAGCTTCAACTTCCCATCCTCCAAAACTGACCGAATGAAGTGGTATCTGAGTTGTATGTGCTTATTTATTAAATGCAGAGTTGAGTTCTTAGCAAGATGAATGGCACTCTGGCTATCAGTGTACAAAGGGTTATCCTCTTGTTGTTGTCCTAATTCCTCTAGAAAATGTTTTAACCAAATCATCTCCTTATTGGCTTCTATAGCAACAACATACTCAGCTTCAATGGTTGAAAGTGCAAAAACCTTTTGCAGTCTTGAAATCCAACTAACTACAGTACCTCCTATAGTAAAAACATACCCTTTAGTATTCCTCCTTCTATCAATATGACCTACCAGATCAGATTCAACATATCCTTTTAGAGCAGATTTTTTTCCTCCAAAACATAGTTTCTTTGTAGTACCTCTCAAATATTGGAGAATCCATTTTACTGCATTCCAATGTCCTATTCTTGGATTTCTCATATACCTTCTCACAACTCCCACTACATGTGCAATATCTAGCCTTGTCCATACCATTGCATACATCAAGCTACGAACTGTTGATGCATATGGTATCCTAGACATTTTGTCTTCCTCCTCTGGTGTCTTTAGACACATCTCCTTAGTCAACTTAAAATGACTAGGCAAAGGTGTACTAACTGCTTTTGCATCATGCGTGTTAAACCTTTTCAACACCTTCTCTACATAATCACTTTGAGACAAAAACATATTTTTTTGTTTGTCTTGTCTCGTGTGATCCTCATACCAAGGATTTGTTTTGTTGCACCCAAATCCTTCATAGCAAATGAATTTTCTAATTTATGCTTAATTTCATTGATATGTTGCATGTTAGACCCGAAAAAAAGCAAGTCATCAACATAAAGAAACAAGATAATATAGTTGTCATTATCCAATTTCTTAAAATAAACATAATAATTAGAATGACATGTTTTCTAACCTTGTTTAGCAATAAAACTATCAAATTTCAAATACCATTGCCAAGGTGCTTGCTTCAAGCCATACAAACTCTTCTTTAACCTACACACAAACTCCTCCTTACCCTTGACCTCATATCCCTATGGTTCCTGCATGTATATTTCCTCTTCCAAATCCCCATGGAGAAATGTTGTTTTCACATCTAGCTGTTCAAGATGAAAGTCTTATGCAGCCACAAGACTTAGAATAGTTCTAATAGAAGTCGTCTTTACAACTGGAGAAAATATTTCATCAAAATCTATACCTTTTTTCTATGCAAAACATTTTACCACAAGTCTGGCCTTATATATTTTCTTGCCTCCATCTTATTCCTTCAACCTGTAAACCCATTTATTTGGCAATGCTCTTTTACATGCAGACAATTGGACTAAGTCCCAAGTTTGATTCTACAACAAGGAATCCATTTCCTCTTTCATACCTAGCTCCCACTACTTTTTGGTATCTACCTGCATTGCTTCTTCCTAACCTTCAAGTTCACCAAAATCAGTTAATAATATAGAATATAATGATGGAGAAAATATTTCTAGAGGTCTAGTTATCCTTGTAGAACATCTATCACTTACAGGAGTTTGTGGGATAACTTGTTGTTGTTGAGCATCAGGTACCATTAGCATTTTATTTTCTAGAATCTCATCCAGCACCACATATTCCTTTTTGGTCTATCTATGCTTCTTTTCCTCCAGCTGATCCTTAAACATGACCTTCTCATTGAATATAACATCTCTGCTCCTAATGATTTTATTATTTTCATAATCCCATAACCGATAACCAAATTCATCTACTTCATATCCAATGAAGGTAATTTTTTAGACTTACCCTCAAGCTTGGTTCTATTTTCAATATCAACATGGACAAAATATTCACAACCAAAGGTTTTCAGAAGTGAATAGTTTACCTTTTTACCCATCCATGCCCCCTCTAGAATGCCACCATCCAAAGGATTTGAAGGTCCCCTTTTTATTAAATAAACATCGGTATGTACAACATCTGCCCGAAATTGTAAGGGTAGTCCAGCATGCAACCTCATGCTCCTTGCACACTCCATAATGGTCCTATTCGTCCTTTCAGACATGCCATTTTCTTGTGGGGTTCCAGGAACCATTTTTTACCTATGGATTCCATTGTATGAACAATAATTTTCAAATTCCCTCCTGCAATACTTGCCTCCATTATCAGATCTGAGACACTTCACAACTTTTTTATGTCTCATTCTCAACCAATGCTTTCCACTTTTAAAAAGTTTCAAATACTTCTAATTTTTGTTTTAAGAAATATACCCATTTTTTCCTAGTTGCATCATCAATAAAAGTAACATAATAGCAAGATCCACCAAGAGAAGATACCTGAGTTGGTCCCCATACATTTGAATGCACAAGCTCTAATTTCTCACTCTTCTCCTTCCCAACTTTGAGAAATCAGACTCTTTTTTGTTTTCCATAAACACAATTTCACAAAACTCCAAGTCAATCTACTTCAGACCTGGTAGCAACTTTCTGGAGTGAAGGATCTTCATCCCTTTCTCACTCATGTGCCCAAATCTATGGTGCCACAATTTTTTTTATGTCCTTGTAGCAAGTGTTATAACTGTCTCAGGAGAAATTGTTTCTGTAGCAGCTAAGGTAGAATAAATATTACCATTACACAAATAAAATGTGCCTACCTTTTCACCTTTGGCTACTACTAATGCACCTTTAGTGAACTTCCAGAATTTTTCTGAAAAGGTAACTATGTAGCCTTCACTACCCAGTTGTCTTGCAGAAATTAAATTTCTTCTCAAATTTGGAACATGCCTTACCTCCTGTAGCAACCATTCATTTTCATTCTACAACTTGATTTTTAGCTTTCCTTTTCCAACAATCTGACAAGGTTCATCATCACCCAAATATACCTATCCAAAATCACCTTGAACATAATCTACAAAATATTTCCTATGGGGTGTGGAATTAAATGAAGCCCCTGAATCTATTACCTAGGAATCATTAACATTATCTAAACACAAAATTAAAGCATCTTGCAATTTATTACTTGCAACACCAGCCTCCTTATTGTCATCATGTTGTCCATCTCCTTGTTTTCCCTTTCGAGACCAACAATCCTTCTTCAAGTGTCCTAGCTTTCCATAGTGCCAATAATCTAGTCTTTCTCTGGATTTAGATCTGTCTTTCTTCGACTTCCCATGATTTTTTGGGATTTTTCCTCTCTCCTTTGTTCTTCCCCTGTTCTCTACATTCAAAGAATTACCCAATGTTGAAGTCTCACCTGTGCTTTTCCGTCGCATTTCCTCGCTAAGGATAACACCAACAACATCATCAAATTTTAATATATTTGAAGCAAAGACAAAGTTACTTATAGTCATTACCAAGCTATTCCAACTTTCTGGAAAAGAACATAAAACCAAGAGAGCCCTCACCTCTTCATCAAAATTCACTTTTACAAAAGTTAACTGAATGGTAATTGTATTCAACTCATTTAAATGATTTGTCACAGATCCACCTTCAATCATTTTCAGATTAAACAAACGCTTCATGAGAAATACCTTATTTGAGGCTGAGGGTTTTTCATATAATTTAGAGAAATGTTCCATTAGATCCTTTGTTGTCTTATGCTATATTGAATGCCACATATGGTGTTAGGCACAACTGAATGGTTCCCAGTACCTTTCTATCTAGAATCTCCCATTTTTCATTGGACATAGTAGCCTCTTTCTTTGTTTTTCCTTGTAATGGCCACCATAGATCCTTCTGATACAAATAATATTCCATCTACATCTTCCATAATTGATAATTTTGGTTGTTGAACTTCTCAACCTTGAATTTTCCTACTTCCATTTCTCCCACTCAAATCGAAAGGTTTCTTTCCAATCAACCAAAATACACATGGCTATGATACTAGTTGTTGGAGTTCAGGCAGATTTGAGCAATAAACATTAACAATTATATGCAGATTAAATAACCTAGAAATAACAATGAAGAATAACACAAAAGAGATCAACACAAAAATTTAACGTGGTTCACCCAAGATGGGCTACATCTGCAGAAAATCAGCCACCCAATGATTTTATTATCCAATTCAAAATAGATTACAATCTCGTGAATTACCCCCACCACAACTTACATCCCAACTGCTTATAACAATCTTTTTGGAAGCTTCCATAATTAGGGTTTTAAAAAGTCATTTTTTTCATTTGACCTGTTAGGGGGAAAACCTTGACGTGTTAACAGGGAAAATCCTTGACATGTTAACAGAAAAAAAATCAAGGCATGTGCCCCCGAACCCCCATGAGGATACATTATGAGTGTACAGTATTTGTATGATTAGTCGCCACATATCAACACCTCTAATGATACCCTGATGCTTAAGGAGATCATATAAAAGATGACCGGGTTCCTTTAGTATTCAAGAAATGTGGAAACAAGACGTTGGCCTTTCCTTTCAAAATCCCTAAATTTTGGTGTGTATAGGCTTCTCTATTAGGAAAATACTTGCAAGTGAAAGTCGAGAAGAATCTATGATTGTGTTGGTAAGACAAAAGTAGTCACATCCTCTTTTCTTTCGATATCTACTATTCCTCTTTGGCAAGAATTTCCACTTCCAAATTATCCTAAATTATCCGCTCAGATACGCAACTCCTGTTAATTACCCTTCATTAATGATTGTATATATTATACCTTAGTATTTGAACCCATGATACCTAGACACCCCACTCCAATACAAACAACCTTTCTAAAACACTTTACTAGGCAACAATTTTACTCGCCACCCGACACTATACTAGCCTTTTGGGTTTTCCCTTTGTGCACATCAATTTATGGGTTTTACACCAACTCCTTTAGTTTTTCACTTTCATTTCTCCAAGCAAGTATATATAATTTTTCAAAATTTGCGCCCCCATGGTACTATAGGTAACTTGGGGTGTGTTGCGCAACCACAAAACAACTAGAAACCAACAAAAGTAAAATTAAAAAATAAAAGAAACCAAAACTTATAATCTTTTTAGGGTATTTCACCAAGTTTATCCACCAATTAGTATAAGAACTATAAAAAAATTTAAATAATATGAGTGTGTGCTATGATTGATTTCCCTTCTTTGAAAATTAATGGAGAAGGCTGAGACATCTATATTAAGTTACATAGTTTAGTTTAACCTTCTTAGCCAACCTTTGATATTGCCTTGTTGCTAGTCAAGCGTCCATATCCCCGATGAGGTTATCTCTATGATTCCCTCCAAACATAGCTCTACTACTAGAAAAGTGTCCATAGCCCTAGTAGATATATTTGGATGACCTAAAGAAGTTGATTTCTCTTTTGATATTCAATTTTATTTTATTTTATCTTCTTCTTATATTTCTTTATAAGCTCTTTTGTTCAACTTACTGGCATTGAAGCCTACTATTTAGGTTGGGAATCATAGCGGTAGCAAAGTAAAACCTTTATATTTTCCATTTAATATGAATATCCCTGGCCTTTTCTATTAATCCCTAAAGATTTTTGTAATTCTCGAAATGTGTAATACTGTACAAAATTTTATAGAAACTTTCAACTTTTAGAATAAACATGATGAAATATTCTTACAAAATTATAACTTATAGTTTAACATATTACTCGGTTACGGGACATAATAACCCGGCCAAAATAACCCTAGACAGAATAACCCGATCACAATAACCCAGGGACAAAATAACCCAAGGTCACAATAACCCATGGATAGAATAACCCGTGGTCAAAATAACCCATGGAAAAAATAACCCATGGTCATTTTAGATCAAGCTAGTAAACCAGTTGAATATAAAATTACCAATAAAGGGGAAAAGTTTCTTTTTCATGACAGTAATGATGAGAATCATTTTTTAATATTCTAGTTTACTAGCTTGATCTAAAATTACGATGGTTTATTTTGTCCATGGGTTATTTTGACCACGGATTATTTTGTCCATGGGTTATTATGACCCTGGGTTATTTTGTCCTTGGGTTATTTGGCTGGGTTCCAGGGTTATTTTTGGCTAGGTTATTATGTCATGATACCATATTACCCAATTTCGATCATTTTGAACTTTAACTTTATTAGTCATCTTGCCAAATATTTCCCTTTTAGCACGGATTAAAGATTGGTTTGCCTAAGGAAGTGGTTGGATCACAAATTGGCAGCTAGCTTCACTTCAATGCAATGGATTGTCAACTCATATTTTCAACTCTTTCTTACACGTAACCCAATCTTCAAGTTACCAAACTCTTACTTAATTATTATTGTGCCCCTAATTATTTCACAAGCTTTCTTGCTTGTCCATTTCATTGATGAGATTTAACCTTGAAGAATCAACCTTATTCTATTAGTTCATTTATTAGACATGAACCATGGATGCACACTTGGCTTAAATTTTTATGCCTCCACACCCCTAATTAGGAATTAGATTGTTGTGGGTACAAATTTTGAGGGAAAACAAGCATAAGTTTACATGCATAACTTTGTTTGATCCTAGTAAACCTACTTGTGTTTTATGAAGGGCCTTAATTAATTAGTTCTCATTGCATTGAGATATAGGAACTTGAAACTCTATAATTTTATAGTCAGATTTTACAAAATATCCATCATTTAATGTGTCATTACCACTCTTTTCATCCCCACTGATGCAGCTCGACTTCTTTAACTATATAAATCTACTTCTACTATAACCTGGGAGGATTATGTTTTATCATTTTACTATTGCAACTTCTAAAATATGGACACACCAGTCTACCTTACGAGTCCGAGGAGGAAATTTTCTTTCTTAACAAGAATTATGAGCCAAAGGTTGAGGAATTTTTTTATAGTAATGATAGGGTGGACTCGGGTAGGCATACGAATGGTGCTCGGCAATGACTTAATGGATAGAGGTGAATGTTACCAGGTGAGCTCAAATATTTCTTCCCATTTTGTGGCCTCTCTCTTAGATATTGGGGTTTCCATGAAAGTATTTATCACCTTGGCCACCCTCATGATCAAAGAAGACTACCTAGGCAATCCATATTACATTCTCGCAATAGCCAGATCTAGAGTGGGGATACCAACCCCTTGAGGTATTTATCACCACCTTCATGAAGGAGTAGTCATTCCTATTCTTCCCTTCATTAGGAATATTTCCAACATGATGTTGGTCGAGCATAGGCATGAAGTGGTCAACTTATTTTAGACAAGGCTAGACAAATGGACTAATATTGCATTGTGGGAAACCTACCTTCTTTCTGTTTTGCAAATATTTCAAGGTTTTACACATGACCTTTCATGTTACAATTAATGTAAAGGATATTCATGTAAATACAATTAATGATAAACTTTTTGGAGTGTTCAATATTGTTTTCTCTTTTAAATTATGATTGAAGCATGTGATTTTTGAGATTTCGATTTCATGAATGCATTGTTTAAGCTTTTGAAACAAAGGATTTAGAATTGGATGAGGAACACACCAACCCAACCTAACCTAACCCTAATATTTACAGGCCTACTAACCAAAATTAAACCTACTCTAGTACCAAACCTAATACTTACTAAATTACAACAAATGGTTCGAATTAAGGCATAATTTAGTTATGGAAATAAGTATTTCCCTTTCATAGACTAATTCCGCTACATTCTTGGTTCCATATTTAGCATATTTATCTTTGAATTTTGATGTATATTTTTCAATTAAGATATCATTGATGGCCTTCCAAATACACATCAACTTTCTATTTTTGAAATGAGTTTATGTGGAATTAAATGCATACTTCCCAATTATTTATACAATGCGGATAGAAACAACATGAATGACCATTTGTTTTGAGTGGTGTTCATCATTACTAAACTCCAAGTTCTGGTATAATTCCTCATCATGGATTTTAGATATACGCTTCTCTCTGGATTTGAATGTTCACCACTGAGGAATCTTCTTTCACTCCTAGGAATTGCTTTGATTGTGTGGTTTTTCCTTTCCTATCATTAGACCAAACCTTAATTAGTACATTATCAAAGGCAACTTCTTCATTTCTTTCTTTATAAAAATTAGGAATGAAATTGCCATGAATTGGGAAAATAAAGGATTGGTATTCTAATTGTAATATTAAATCACAGGAATCTTCCCTTTTCAAGAATAATTCTAAATTTCCTCATTGCATTATTGAATTCAACAATTTTGGGTTTTTTGGATATTCATCTTCATTTGGAATTCCTTCTTCATTTATTGTTTGTTTGTCTTCTACCTAGGCTATTTGACGTATTGTGGTATTCCAACCCTTTTCTTATAGAATTTCCTTAGCTTCCATAGGAGACCCCAAATCTACATACTTGTAATTGTAGACATGTAAAATTGACTTGAAACCTATCACACAACCTCAAACGGAATCAAACAACACTGAACGACATCAAACAACACTGGACAACCTCAAACAACATCAAACGATATCTCACATCATCTCAAAATGACTCAGAATCATCCCGTAACACTTTAGAATGACTCAGAATCATCTTGTAACACTTCAAAATGACTCGGAATCATCTTGTAACATCTCAGAATGACTCAAAATCATCCTATAACACTTTAGAATGACTCAAAATCATCCTGTAACACTTTGGAATGACTCATAATCATCTCGTAACACTTTGGAATGACTCAAAATCATCTTGTAACACTTCAAAATGACTCAGAACCATCTTGTAACACTTCAGAATGACTTTGAATCATCTTGTAACACTTCAGAATGAATCAGAATCATCCTATAACACTTTGGAATGACTCAAAATCATCCTATAACACCTCATAATAACTCATAATCATTCATAATGTCTCGAATCATCTTGAAATCACCCTGAAACAGTTCAGAATCATCTCATAGTGTCTCAAATCATCTTGCATCATCTCGAAATCATCCTAGAATGCTTGAAATCATACCACAACATTCTTGCATCACACCACATTACATCAAAATGACATCAAAAACCTAAATTCCTCTATTAATTGAATAATACAACATTATTTAATTAATTCACTTTTTCATCATTTCAGACAAATTTAATAAATTTCATTTATTTAATAAAGTCCCAAAAACCCTAATTCCTCGATTAATTAAATAAAACAACATTATTTAATTGATTCGTGTTTCATCATTTCGACCAATTAAATAAATCTCATTTATTTAATAAAGTCCTAATCCCACCTTATTTTGTCTTGATTAATTAAATAATACAAATTATTTAATTACGTCGCTAAATCACCTTATTCCGCTAAGTGGATTAAATTATTAAATAACAATTTAATTATAACACTTTCCCTCCAAAAAAATGAATTAAATCAAACTATTCAAATCAATTATCAAAAATCAAATCAAACTAATGCAACTTTGTTTGCAAAAGTCAAACTTGATTTGCACATTCAAACTCCAAAAGGGAATTAATTAATTAAATCAATTAATTCATATTCCTCACCCACTTTCTAATTGAGAAAATTCCAATTGATGACTAAGACATCTAATTTGTTAACTAGTCAATCTATTCTGTTAACTAAGACATCACATTCTTAACTAAGCCATCACAAACTTGATTGATCAATCTATTTCTCAATCACACAAATTGTGCAATCCACTTTTCACAATTATCTCATGTCTAAATCCTCTCAACACACTCTGACCATTGATCTGGATATTCTTCAAAACGATCTTGATCATCCATTTCAAATCTCATTTTCTATATAACAAACCCCTTTCCTCACAAATAAGAATTGGAGAATCAACATACATTGAGCAACGAAGTGTTGTCAAGATTGTCCTTGAGAGAGCTTCATCCATTGTCTTCGATCAACCAAACACAACAAGCATTCATCCAAACTTTGCACATGAACTTTGGAGGCTTCGCTATGATAAGAGGAATCCAAAATCAAGCGAATACACTCCGCTACAGGATGGTGAAACTATCTTTTTCTTTCAATTCATATGATAATCAGTAGGTTTCTTATTATGTTTGCATTAATATAGTTCAATTTCGTATCTACGGGAGTTTTTAGATTTTAGATTTAAGCTTTTTGGCTGTAGATTAGATTTCTTCATCGGATTGCTTTCATGTCCCTCTTGGAACATTAATCTAACGTCCTTCTTCCCCCTCACACATTCTGGCATGCTCGGTGGGACGCTTTTCTCCTCCTCTAGCATTCATTTGAGCCATTTTTGAAGTTACAGGTCCTGGAAATGCTTCTATCACAGTTTTCACGCGCTCGTCCTAAAGACCTGAGCATTTGTTGAGACAGTCTGAGCATTTGTTTGTTAATAAAACTGCACATTTTTCAGAAGAACTACACATTTTTCATGGGAATGGCATGTTTGTCTAAAACTGGTGCATTTGTAATTTCTTAAGTTAGCATTTGTCTGACAGGGTTTTTTAGCATTTGTTTCTAAAACTGTGCAGTTGTTTGAAACCTGTGCATTTGTATTTTTTGTTCTGAGCAATTGTTCTGATGGACAAATGCACCAATCCTGCACTCTTTTAATAGGTTTTCACTAATAGGTGTTTTTTTTTTGGATGTGTAGGCAAGAATTGACAGATTTGATGCGGGATTACAACAACTTTAACATGTTTATTGTAGGGAAGACGATCAATCCTAGTTGTTGAAATACTTTTTAATTAAACTTAGGAATTTTCATTTTAGAGCTCTAAAAATGAACAAAAAACTCACACTTTGATTTTGGTGTTGTTAAAAAGAACAAATTTAAAGCTTTTTTAACTTAGGAATTTTCAATTTAGTGCTCTAAAAATCAACAACAACAAACTCACACTTGATTTTGTTGTTGATAAAATAAACAAATTTTAAGATTTTTAACTTAGGAACTTTCATTTGGTGTTCATAAAAATAACAAAAACACTTCATTTTTGGGCTCTAAAAATGAACACATTTAATGTTTTCATAAGTAGGAACCTTTAATTTCGGTGCATAAAAAGAGCGAAATCATTTTTTATTTTGTTGACACACACATGTTTTTACATTTGTTGACCAAGATAGGACAAGAATTGCCTTTCTTAGAAATACCTCATTTGGAGCTCATAAAAATGAACAAATGTTTCTTTATGATATTTCACCATTGCTATCTTAATTGCTTGATGTTTTGAACATTTCGTATTGGTGCAAGTTAAAAAGAACTTTATTTTGTTTATTCACAAATTTTTGGGCATAACATCGCTCGAGGTGTTTAAAATGAATCGAATTGCTATGGATTGTTCATTGTTCATTCATTGATTGGCAAAGCTAAAGTGTTTTATCTTCTCCCCTCACACCTTTTGGCGATCTTGGGTGAGCGAAAGAGCATTTTTGAGCATTGCACTTTATTTTTAAAGTTTACCTTAAAGAGGGGGCTTGCCTTGAGATACATCCCGCGCTAGAGAACTCATTGCAAGGTCTTGAAGCATGTTTACTAGTGGGCTATATTAAAGGTTGTGAGCTCATAAGAATGTAGTGTTATGCCTTGCATAACCACCCCATCTTTTGCCTTGGTCAAAATGGGTCCCCCTCTTTTGTTTTCTATCCTTGGTTGTTTTTCAACAAAGTTTGGCGTTGTTCTTTCTTCCAACACTTTGTTTTCTTTTGGTCTATCAAAGCCAAAAATAGAATGAAATCTGGATTTGAAACTTGTTTTGAGTTTCATTCCATGACTCCTTTCTGATTCTAATCCTGCTCGTCTCTTTGTTGGTCTCTTCGGTCTGTCTTGTTTTCCTTTCGCGGAACCGAAACTAGAATGGATATTAAGTTCGGGATTTATACAAAGTTCCAAACTTTGTTTCCATCCCACCTCCACCTCCACATTTTTGGTTTGTTTGTTTGGACTTGGGATTGATGTTGTTTACCTTGTCTCGATCCCAGTGTCTTCTTTTTAGTTCTTTCTTTCCTTTTCTTCGTCGTTGGTGGAACCAGAACCAGAACCAGAACCAAAATCGGAACTTGGACAAGTTTTCAAACCTGGTTCTCCTTTTGCTTCTGCTCCTGCCTTCCTTGTTGTTGTCTGACTTTACTTCAGTCGCACAATAGTTTTGTGCCTGTTCTCATCGTGATTTTGTGTGTGACCCGCCGCAGGTAACTCACATGTATGAAATTGGATTTTAACCTTAATTAAGGTTAACTTGCTAGTTATTATTATTGTTTAACAAGTAATATTGAACCAGAGTTGAGGTAGAGCATTTGGGAGCATGATTCAATCGGAAGCAAAGCATTTTGCGTGCAGATTCACGTCAAGAGTCGACCTGTTGGATTGCATTTCGAGGTAGGGTTTTTGTTCTTCGTTTTCTTTGCTGATGTTCATTGTGTTTGTTTGGTTTGTCATTCTTTGCGAGGTTCGTGACTCTTTTCATTTGAATCCTTTCTTTTTTTCTTTTCTTTTCTTTTCCTTGTCTTCGGTTCTTTCTTTGTTTTTGTATTATTTACTGTTTGTCATTTTCTCATATATTTTTGCTTTACAACGGTCATTTTCATGTTTTCTTCGTGCCTGTACTATTGTGTCCTAGGTTTTTGGGGTGTCGATCATCTGCTATGTGGTTTTATGGTGTTCTTCGATCCATTACTTTACCTATCCATCCTTTTTGCGTGTTGACTCGTTGATTTTGAGTAGGGTTAAATTGTGCCCTAATTGCTTAAGTCGAACGTTTTAATAAACTAGGGTTTTTCATGTCCTTGTTAGTTTTAAAATTGTGCCCTAGTTGTTGTTTTTCCCCTCAGTCATATGGGGGATGGTTTAGTACTGCTATTTTAAGCTTCCTTGGCTTGTCAGGTGACCTCATTTTTGGGCCATAATGTCATTTGTTCTACGGTTGAACTTTCTAATGATGTCATGTTCATCTTAACCAGAGTCTGATCCAGGATTAATTATGTTCTCAAACCTTTGTTTGCAATAGATGTCAGATCCGTCTTTGAGCCCGTTTCCAATGAATTATAAATTATCAAAATATCTTTCACTCTGTCGAAATCGAAAACGAACCGGGATATAAATTTGAAACTTCTTCATTGTACCAAGTTTGATTTCCATTCCGATCCTAGTCCCGATTCTATTCTGAATCCATCTCCGATCCCGCTATATGTTTTGTACCAAGTCTAATTTCCATTCTAATCCTAGTCCCGATTATTATTTTGACTCCGTCTTCGATACCGCTATATGGTTTGTATCGAGTCCGATTTTCATTTTGATCCCGCCCCATGTGGTCTTTTAAAATCTTTCTAGGGATATCTTCTACCTAGTCCCACCTCCAGTGAGTATGAAATTTTGAATAAAGTGTGAAGTAAGTATATGAAAGGTGAAGATCTCTGACCTAGTTTTTCATACTTCTTGTGGATCTAATATTGGGTTTTGTTGCACAAATTAAAAGATGTTAGGAGCATCGGGTGAGGCTTATCAAAGGAGTCAACCTGTGGAGAATTCAAAACCAAGAGCAAAGCCTAAAAAGGTTAAGCCAGAACAACTCCCTTATACCTTGAGCTATAAGCATCAGGGTCCTGTCATCACTCATAGTAAATTGGATTCTGATTGGGTGGATGTAACTAATACCAACTTGGGCCCATTCCATTGCAAGGAGTTGTACATGGAAATGTTTGTTGAAGAAGTAATAGGGAGGACCCAAAGGATTGTTGAATCTGGCTTGGCTCATGTTACTATATTTCCTCTATCAGTCCAGTGTCCTGAATTAATAATGACAGTAGTGGGAGCCTACAATCTTGCTACCAGACAGTGTATGGATTTGCAAGGCAATGTTATCATTGATCTAACTTCACAAATGTTTCAATTTATGTTCAATGTTCCCACTCCATAGAACCCTAAGCAACTCAATGAGGTAGAGGCCTTGAAAATATATAGTAATCATAAGGAGGCCAACATAACTCATCTAAATAAGAAATGGATGAGAGCTAAGAAAAAGTCTCTAGTTAAGCTTCCAGATTGGCCTAAAAGGGAAAAATTCTACAAGGAGATTGGGGACATTATAATGATGCTATCCAGAGTGTTTGGGAAAAGGGATGCTCTTCACTTTAAAGAATGGATGTTTCCATTCATTCAGACAATCCTAGATGGTAGGAAACAATTTGATTGGCCTGTAATTATGTCTAAATGCATACACAACCAAATGATTAGAGTGAGAGAAACCAAGAGTTTCTTCATGACCTCATATGTGGTTTATGCAGCAGCAAGAAGAGGCATCTTTCTAGGTTTAAATAGAGTGGGGATTTTGGGAAAATTTGATGGACAAAATAAGGTGTGGAATCATTCTGATCAGCTCACCTTGCAGACTTCTGAACTGCATTACAGAAGGGTTAATGACAAATTTTTATATGTCATTATTGAAGGGAAAACAGGGATGGATCTAATGATCCAATAGTGCGGAATACATTCCCTTAACACTAATACAATAGAGGAGAAGAGGAAAAACGAGTTCTAATAGCTTCTAAAACTACTGAGATGAATACCAACAGTATAAATGAGATAACATAATATTAAGCACTCACAGATGACACAATATTTATGTGGGAAAACCTTTTCAGGTAAAAAACCCACCACACCAAGCAAGAACAATTGTATTACAGTAATAATTAATTACATACAATATCAGCCCTTACTCTCTGTTTAGCTCATAGCAGCTCTCTGATTATATTCTCACTATTACAATACTTCTTACCAATATATAATCAATTCGACTTACATCGACTTGCCTTCTACATGTACATCTTCGTCAACCTCACATTGATTGTACAAGTCTTTATCGCATTTACCCTTTCAACCAATCCCATGGCTTCTAGGTTCATGCATCGAACACCTAAGAAGGCAATCGATCTTCACTGATTGCATCAAGCCACCCAGCAATAACTTCACCACCCAAATCAGGTTCCTGTCATCAGCCGAAGTCGGCCTGCAATAACTGCTTTTACTATATTGGCCTTTAGCCAATCAAGCTGTCGTCAAACCACCACGTGTCCATCTTTCATTCGATGTTGCTCTTTGACTCCGAGTCCAACTAGGTCAAAATTGGTCTGAGCTCATCTGAGCTCTCCTTGTCTCCACTACGCCACCGCCGAGTCCACATCAACTAGCTACGATATGGTAGTGAGCTCGACCGAGCTCACCTCGCCATCTACCGCACTATCGTTGAGTCCGATTGACCCGACCACAGTATAGGGGTAAGTAGTATGGGGAACCGTTGGCAATCAAACCACGCTACCGCGGAGGCCTCCAGGCCACCCCACGGTAGGAAGGTGACCTTTGGTCAGACAGCTAGCGGTCTTACCACAGCCACCGTGGTGAGCAAGCTCACCGCTCGCAGTGCAGTGGTAACCGCCAGGCACACTGTTGGCGGTCTCACCGCGGACACCATGGTGAGAGGATCCATCACCCATGGTGCAGTGGTAACCACTGACCAAGCCACTAGTAGCCTCACCGAGGCCACTACGGTGAGACAACTCATTGTTTGTGGTGGAGTGGTAACCACCAGGCCACTGCTGGAAGCTTCACCATAGCCACCACGATGAAGGCCTTCACCAACCGCGGTAAGGTGGTGACCAGTGAGGTAGGCTGCAAGCTACCTACCGCGATCACCGTGGTGAGTAAACTCATTGCACGTGGTAAGGCAGTAATAGCTAATCCTGTCACCACGGTACCGCCAAGGTCCAAAGAAGTTGCCACGGTAAAGCGGTAAAGGCAGAAATAAGCCAGGCACGGTATGGCGGTAAAGGAAGAATTAAGAATTTTTCACCAAGTCCAAAGAAAGCAAAGGTACAAACTAGAAATTGAGACATGATTTTCCAACAAGCTCCCACTTGGCGAAGATTTCCAGCTTCCTCTTGACTTTCAAATTTCACTGACGATCATAGGCCCCAAGGCCCATCGATTCTGTGCACCATCTGAACTTGTCTGTGCTCATAGGCTTTGTCAAAGCATCTGTAACATTCTTCAAAGTGTCGACCTTTTCAAGACAGACTCTTCCATCTTCCACCATGTCCCTCACGAAGTGAAATTGCACATCAATGTGCTTCGTCCTTGCATGGAAAGTCGGGTTCTTTACCAAACAAATGGCACTCTGACTGTCACAGTAAATAGTGATATACCCTGCATTAAAACCAATGTCTGAACACAAACGCCTCAACCAAACTGCTTCTTTGCAGGCATGAGTTGCAGCCATGTACTCTGCCTCTATCATGGATAAAGCAACAGCAGCCTATCGCTTGCTCATCCAACTGATTGCTCCACCATTAAGCATGAATGTGTATCCACTGGTGGATCTCCTACTGTCAATGTCCCCTACCCAATCAGAATCAACATATCCCTGAATGTTGAGAGTCCTCTGTGATGCAACCAAACTGCCATGGTAACACAGAGCATAATCTGAAGTTCCTTTCAAATACTTGAACACTCTCTTCACAGCATCCCAATGTGATCTTGGATTTTCCATAAAATGGCATAGAACTCCCACTGCTTGGGCAATGTCTGGTCTTGTACAGACCATTGCATACATCAAATTGCCAATGACACTTGCATATGACACACTGGTCATGTCCTCCATCTCAGTAGCTGATAGTTTTGTTCCCTACATGACTGTAACAACTAGCTGCTTGCAATCGTTCATCCCAAATCTCTCCAAAACGGTATTCACATACTTACTCTGACTGACCCAAAGCTTTTTGCTTGTCCTGTCCCTGGTTATCTCCATTCCCATAATATACCTTGCTGCACAAAGATCTTTCATTTCGAACATTGCAGACAGCTGAGATGTAAGATCAAAAATCATAGTCTTGATATTTCCTATGAATAACATATCATCCACATACAGTGTAATAACAAGCACACGATCATTCTTAGATTTATGATAAACAAAATGATCATATTTTGATCTTACAAATCCCATAGACAACACAAATGTGTCAAATTTTTGGTACCACATTCTAGGAGACTGCTTCAAACCATACAGAGATTTATTTAACTTACAGACCAGATTTTGTTTACCTTTCACAATGAAATGCTCAGGCTGGGACATATAAATTTCTTCTTCCAGCTAACCACAGAGAAACGATGTCTTCACATCCATCTGCTCAATTTCAAAGTCATACATAGCTGCCAATGACAACAAAAATCTAATGGATGTCATCTTTGCTACAAGGAAAAAAATCTCTCCATAATCAATTCCGTCAATTTGAGAAAATCCCTTTGCAACCAGTCGTGCCTTATACTTCTCAACATTACCATCAAGGCCTGTCTTCTTTTTGAATATCTACTTACAGCCAATAGGCTTTCGCCCTTTTGGCAATGGTACCAAATCCCAGGTTTCATTCTTCTTCAATGAATCCATCTCTTCATTCATGGCTTCCAACCAAGAATTTGAATTAGTCATGTTGATTGCTTCTTTTATAGTCATAGGCTCATCAGTGCTAGTAATTAAGTCATAAGCACAGTTCAAATTTAACAATGAGAAACCATACATTTCAGGTTGTTGTTTTTCTCATGTAGATCTCCTTATAGGCTGAGGTTGTGGTTCTTCATCATCAGATTTTCCAGAGCTGCTTGAGCTCTCCTCAGTCTCAGGTACACCATGCAGCTCTTCCCTTTCTAGATTTTGGGGAATCTCAACTGCATCCTTCTTCTTGTCACTCTGAACTGTCTCAAGTTTTTGATCACTTACTGAAGGTTTCAGCTCATGAAATATCACGCTTCTGTTATACAGAACCTTCTCAGTAATAGGTTTCCAAAGCTTTTATCCCTTCACACCAATGCCATAGCCGATGATAATACACTTGATAGCCTTGTTATCCAATTTTGATCTCTTTTCATTTGGCACATAAACATATGCCTCACAGCCAAAGACACGAACATGTCTCAGAGAGGGCTTCTTACCAGACCATGCTTCCAAAGGCATCTTATCAACAAGAGCAGAGCAAGGAGATTGGTTTACTAGATAACATGTTGTAGCCACATCCTTAGCCTAGAACTTCTGCTCCAGACCAGCACTGTTCAACATACTCTTTGCCTTTTCCATTAGCATCCTGTTCAACCTTTCAGCAACTTTGTTCTGCTGTGGAGTGTAAGGCATTGTCTTATGCCTGTTAATTCCATGATCTGTAAAATACCTTTCAAAATCTACAGAACAAGATTCACCGCCATTGTTTTTCCTCAAACATTTAATTTCCTTCCAGTCTGATTCTCTACCAAAGATTTAAATTCTTTAAACTGACTAAACACTTCTGATTTAATTTTAAGAAAGTATACAAATGTCCTTCTCGAACAGTCATCAATAAAAGAAACATAATATCTAGACTTCGATAACGAAGGAACATTAACTAGACCAAACACATTAGAATGAACATAATCTAGTATACCAAAAGATTTATGAGGACTAGAGTAAAATGAAACATGGTGTTGTTTTCCAAAGATACAATGTTCACAAAAATCAAACTCAAGGTTACAATCATCAAGCCCTTCTACAAGATTTGTATTCTTCAAGGTTTTTAAACCTTTCTCACCTATGTGACCTAGTCTATGATGCCATAGCATAGTCTTCTCTACTGGGATTTTTACCTCCAAAGTATTTGCAGATAGAGAAGTGTCTTCATCTTTCTCTTCAGGGACTGATTTGATTGACTTTGTAGAGGCACTATTACATTGAATAGGACGTGCATCTAGCTTATAAAGAGTGCTAGTATGAACACCCTTAGCTAGCACCATTGCACCTCTATCCATTTTACATCCTTTACTTGAGAAAGAAACTTCTACAACATCATCATTTAACTTACTAATAGAAAGAAGATTTTGAGCTAGACCTGGTATGTGTAGTACACCACCAATACCTTTGACTCTTCTATCAGGAACCTAAATTTTGACTCTTCCTCTGCCAACAATCTCGAGTGTTGAATCACTTGCTAGGTACACCTTTCCACCATCATATTTCTTGTACTTAGAGAACCATTCTCTATTGGATGTCATGTGAAAGGACACACCTAATTCAACCAACCAAACATCATCTGATGCCTGAGTTGTCAAGGTCGTTGCAATGAAGGCGTATGCATCACTTTGAGAAGATTCATTGTCAGAAGCATTATTCTTCTTCTCCTTGCAGTCCTTCTGGATATGACCAGGTTGCCCACAGTTCCAACATCTCACTTTGAACTTTTTACCCGGAGACTTTGATCTCCCTACATATTTGGATTTTGACTTCTTATCTTTCTTCTTGCCTTTCTCCTTTGGTCTACCTCGAACAACAAGAGCCTCTTTGGCCATCTCAGAAGACTTCCTTCACATTTCTTTAGACAAGAGCAAAGCAACCATGTCATCCATCGTGAATGCAGTGGTTGTGCTTCCAATAGCCATCACCAGATGATCCCAACTGTTAGGTAATGAACATAACAGGAGCATGCAATGATCCTCCTCCTCAGTCTTTACACCTAAAGACGTCAGTTGAGTAAAACTCATATTAAAGGAGTTCAGATGGTTTGCAACAGATGCACCTTCTTCCATCTTCAAGGAGCACAACTTCTTCCTCAAGAATAACTTATTTACCAGAGACTTTCCTTGATAAATATCACCAAACTTCTTCCACAATGAAGCTACAGACTGCTCCTCATGGACGTTCAGGAGTACATAATTGGCTAGACTCAGTCTTATCAGACCTCTTGCTTTTCTATCAGCAAGATACCAAGCCTCTTGCGTCACACTTTGTGGCTTAGTTCCAGACACTGCTAACCAGAGGTCTCTATCCACCAACAAGTCTTCCATTTTGAGTTTCCATAACTCAAAGTTGTTGCCATTAAAATTTTTAATATCTACTCTACCTGATGTACTCGCCATCTCAAATAGAAACAAGTTTTAACAATGCAAGACTCCCACTGAAACCGTATTAGCACAAAAAATTGACCTTTTCTCTCAAGGATAACACAACTAGCCAAGCTTTGATACCACTTGAATGGAAAACAGGGATGGATCTAATGACCCAGTGGTGCGGAATACATTCCCTTAACACTAATACAACAAAGGAGAAGAGAAAAAATGAGTCCTAATAGCTTCTAAAACTACTGAGATGAATACCAACAACATAAATGAGATAACAACATATTAAGCATTCACAGATGACACAATATTTACGTGGGAAAACCTTTTCAGGTAAAAAACCCACCACACCAAGCAAAAACAATTGTATTACAGTAATAATTAATCACATACAATATCAACCCTTACTCTCTGTTCAGCTCATAGTAGCTTTCTGATTATATTCTCACTGTTACAATAAATCTTACCAGTATATAATCAATTCTTTTTGACTTACATCGACTTTCCTTCTACATGTACATCTCCGTCAACCTCACATTGACTATACAAGTCTTCATCGCATTTACCCTTTCAACCAATCCCATGGCTTCCAGGTTCATGCATCGAACACCCAAGCAAGCAATCGATCTGCACTGATTGCATCGAGCCACCCAGCAATAACTTCACCACCCAAATCGGGTTCTTGTAATCAGCTGAAGTTGGCCTACAATAACTACTTTTACTATATTGGCCTTTAGCCAATCAAGCTGATGTCAAACTACCACATGTCCATCTTTCATTCGTTGTCGCTCTCTGACTTCGATTCCAACTCTGTCAAAATCGGTCCAAGCTCATCTGAGCTCTGCTTGTCTCCACCATGCCACCGTCGAGTCCACATCAACCAGCTACGGTATGGTGATGAGTTCGAATGAGCTCACCTCGCCATCTACCGCACTACCATGAAGTCCGATCGACCTAACCGGGGTATAGCAGTAAGCCGTATGGGGGACCACTGGCGGTCAAACAGTGTTACCATGAAGGCCACCAAACCACCTTGTGGTAGGGCGGTGACCACCGACTAGACCATTGGCAGTCTTACCATAGCCACCATGGTGAGCAATCTCACCGCCCGCAGTGGAGCGGTAACCACTAGACACATCACTGGTTGTCTCACTGTGGACACCGCGGTGAGAGGATCCACCGCCAGCAGTGCGGCGGTAACCATCGACCAAGCCACTAGTGGCCTCACCACGGCCACCGCAGTGAGACAACTCGCCGCCCACGGTGGAGCGGTAACCACCAGGCCACTGTTGGCGGCTTCACCATGGCCACCATGGTGAAGGCCTTTGCCGACCGCGGTAAGTTGGTGACTGGCGAGGAAACCTGCAAGCCACCTACCACAATCATCGCAGTGAGTAAACTCACCACGCACGATAAGGCGGTAACCTATAAGCCTATCACTACAGTACCACTAGGGTCCAAACAAGCCACTGTGGTAAAGTGGTAAAGGTAAAAATAAGCCAGGCGTAGTATGGCGGTAAAGGTAGAATTAAGAATTTTTTGCCAAGTCCAAAGAAAGTAGAGGTACAAACTAGATATTGAGACATGATTTCATAAAAATTATTAACCAGCTCATAGGGGATGCAGGATATAGATTGATTCAGGAGTCCATGGCATTCATCACAGAGTGGGGATATTGGTTTATCCAATACCCCAAGTTTACTTATTTCAGACTAGCTGGATTTGATGGTCACCCTCACCTACTCCCTAGATGCTGCAGCAATAGGAGTGTGTTAATAGAGTTTGTTTATCAAGCTTTCGGGGTTAATTATAAATTTTGTATAAAGCACAAGCCCAGTTGTCATAAGTTCCCCATAAATTTGGGTGAATATAGTTGTCCAAACCTTTGGGAGCCAAGATAGTTTGCAATGAATTGATGCACCTGAAGTTGGGCTTGTACACTACAAGGAAGCAATTTGATCCAAAGAATAAAATGAATGCTTTTCTTGCTTTTGTTTTTGATAAACACTTCAATCTATTGGAAGAATTTTGGAGTGATCTTTAGGATGAGTATGACTTAAGGAAAATAAATTATGAAAGACTGCCTATCCCACTCATGGTGGAGTTTGGGGTGAAAGTGGACATTCTCAAAACATTATCAGATGATGGGGAGGTGTTGGATCCCCAATATGAGGCACAAAATATAGAAACCAAGAACTTGGATCCTGTAGATTGGGGTGCAGAGGAGACCATAGATATTAAACAGATAGCAAGTTCGGTGTTGGATAGAAGTATCCAATGGGTTGTGCTAAGAACCAAGGAACCTAGGGGTCAAATTTCCAAGAAAAGGAAAGGTGCGGGTACCACTCAAGGGTACAAGAGGATGAAAAGAAGAATGCCTCCTAAGGAGTCCTTGGATTTCTTCCCTCCTGATATAGAAGAGTTTGAACTTGAAGTTCCTGCTCAAGATCTACCTGAAGCACATGAGGAAGAAATCCCAACAAGACCTAGGGCCTCAACATCAGTTGTAGATGAGTCATCTACTCAACCCCCTTCTACAGAGCAGCCAAGTGAATAAATTCCTAGAGGAACCCTCCACAAAGAATTTGAATCATTAAAGGGAAATGAACCCGAGGTTGAAATCCATGATGTAGAGACAGACTCTGAGGATATTCTATCAGATAAGGAGACACTAGAGGAGACACCTCTTGATGAAATTGAGGATGTAGGAATTGAGCATGTTTTGACTGAGGAGGACCAATGGAAGTTGTTTGAAGAAGATAAGAGGGAATTAGATGCAAAGGAACAAGTTGATGCATTGCTCAAATAGAAAGAGGCGGATGCAAAAGCACAAGCTGAAGCATTGGAAAAACAACAAGAAATGGAAGAAAAATCCAAAACTGATGCATTACTCTAGCAACAACAATTAGAGGCCAAATAGAAAGTTGATGAGTTAGCCAAGTAGCAACAACAAAAGGAGCAGGAGCTCAGAATAAAGGAGGAGAATGATAAGTTAGAAATGTTGCGAAAGATCCATGATCTTGAAGAAGAAAAGGCTAGACAAAGAAGAGAAAAAGAAGCCCTTGATTCTAAATTTAAAATTGTTGAAGAGGCCTATATGAAAAGGGAAGAAGAAGAACACTTACAAAAGGAAAAAGAGGTTGAAGAGCTCACTAAGCAACAACAAAAAGAAAAGGAAGCATGGGAAAAGCTCAAATACTTGGAGAGAGAGAGAGATCAATTGCTTGAAGAAAAGAGGTTAGAGGAAGAATGTTTGAAGAAGGAGCAGAAAGATAAAAGGTTACAAGAGTAGAAGGATAGGGGAGAGGCCGAGAGAGTTGCACAAGAGAATAAAGAAAAGGAACAACAGAATGTGCAAGAGGTTGATTCTCAACCTAAAGCTACTTTATTGCAGCCACTATCTTCTACCACTGCTGCCTCTTCCTCTACAATGATGGCTACCACTCCTAGTGCTCCTACATGGTTAAAGTTGAATCTCGAGAAGAAGCAGATAGCTCCACCACAACCTCTTAATTAGGAAGAAATGATGAAGGAAATAGAGAAGGAAAGTCCGAAAAAGAGGGCTAGGGTTCTTCATTCAATAAGACTCACAGAGGTAGGAGAGATCATTGTTGAATATGCAACTCTAGTGGTGGAAAAGGATAGAGAAGATATGCAAGTGACTGATTATCAATCGGGCATAGTCAACTTAGGGAGGCCTACAAGGAATCAACAAATGACTCTCATTAATATTGTAGCTTCCTCCACAAAATCTAGGATGATCAAGGATAAACAAAGAAAGGATGAGCTTAAGGATCAATTGGATCAATTGCATAGTTTCTTAAAAGATGTTTCCACTCCCATGTCCCAACAAGTTGCTTCTTTGGAAACTCTAGTCCTGCTCAGTAAGAAAGAATTTGATAACTTGGTGCAAATGAGAAATAAAATGGGGATGTTAGACCGATGGATTGACAGATTAAATCAGGAGGTTGCAAAAGTACTAATAGAGGTTTTTAAATCCATAAGAAGTCACTTGATTTGATAGAGGAAATGAATCATCATGTTGAGGACCTAGGAAAATAGGAAAAGGAATATAGAGAATATGCTCAAAAGATAAAGGATATCTGCAAAGTGCCAAAGTCAACTCTCTTGGAACAATCAATCCTTGAAGAATATAATAAAGATTTTATGGAAAAGGCCTCAAGCATAATTTGGTTTAGGTCTGACTTCATATATAAGCATAGAAATGAAGTTCAAGACGCTAGTAAAGACTTGAATGAGTAGCTTGATGAATTGGAAGCTGTAGTAGCTATTTTAGTCAATGTAGGTATACCAATTAAAGAAGGAATGCCTTTGGATCAATTAAAGGAGAAATGGAACAACAGATTTTAGGAGGTCATGCAGAAAGAAGATGATGGAGAGGATTTATTGTTGGATAGACTGATGGATATTAAAGAGGAGGTGAAAGATGCTAGGAGGGAATTGAACAAATTGAAAGATATGCAGGAATTCACCTCAGCAGAGTTAAAAAGAATCAAATTTGAAGATAGTTGGGTCGATGGGCTTGATGTGGACATCCTTCAACAAGTGTTCTCTAGTTATGATGAATAACTTCTTGAGCAAACAACGTAGGAGTGAGTTGGCAGAAATATGTTCTATTTTTGGCACATGACTTCCCCCTTTTCTCTCCTACTTTATAGGGCAATCAACCTTTGAACTGAAGGTTTTCATTAGCTAGTCCTATCTCTTTTCTTGGGCGTCAGATTCTACTCAACAGGGAAATAAACCTTTGAACTAAAGATCAGCTAGTCTAGTTTCTTGATGCGATTTTGGTTACTTGATTAGTGGATCTTAATTTTTGATTGAGAGGGATTTATCTATAGCATGTCTATATGTACTTTTGAGATCCATGTTGTAAAGGTCAATTGATTGAAGTAGGATTAGCCACCTGATGATAGCAGATAGGATTTTATAACTTTGAGTAAAGATGCTTTTAAGTTCATGTTTAATTTAGATACACTTTTTATACAGTTTTATGTTGGAGTTGAACATCTTGGATGAGGTTAATGAACCATAATTAGTATGTATGCCAGTGAGTTTTCTCTGCATAAATGTTTCTTATTTGATGCAAATCAATAGGGGAAACCAGATTTTAAAGATTATTTCATTAAATTATCTATGAATGGAATTATTATATGTCTATTGATCTATATTATTGGCAACGAATGAGGAGTTTGTTTTGAATCTTGTAGTATTTTGATGAATGGTTGTGATGATTAAATTAAGCACTATGAATGTGTGCAACGGTATGGATTGTTCTATGAGTTGCATCATGTTATGGTTTTGATCTGTTAAGAAACACTCATTGTTGAGAATATATGTCTAGATGTTAAGGAATTTTGTTCATGTTTTACTAATCTATGCCTTGATCTATCCTTTTTCTATTTATTTAAACCCCCCCATTAAACATAGATTGATGAATCTGATACAGTTTGTATTCCTTATCACCAACAAAGGCCCCTTGAATACTACAATTACATTGGACAATTGAGTGACATCAGAGAATTGAGAACCAACTACTAGGACCTTGAAAGTTAGGCTACTATATGTTGTCTTTCTTTTTCAGGAGAAATAGAGTAGAAATATTATGTTTTATGTTGTTTGTGCTATTTTGACCATCAACAAATCTTATACTAGAGGGAGGGCCTGAAGAAACAAGCTGGCTCAGATTGGGTCATTCTCTCCGAAAAAGTATGGGAGGATTCTCAGATCCTCTATGAACCCTGAACCATTAGTAGAACTCTAAACCCCGATTAGATATAGACCCCAAGCTCATAGAGTTTTGATCCCACCATTGTCACCACCATTTACTCCACCTGGATTTCTGCCAAATCCACCCACACAACCACTGGTTTGACCAGTATCACCACAACTTTCTCAACCAATCCCACTACCACCCATGGCTTTCTTCACAAACAATCTCTCCCCACTGGGGACCATCCCTAGTGGTATACATGATTTTCCCAAGAATTCAGATAGATTTTGTCCCAAATATATGAATGGATAATCAAGAAGTGTTGAGGAGCATATACAAGCTTTCAAGGATGCCTGTACTCATGCTCAGGTATCCCATCAAGATGTGGTATGTAGGTTATTTCCCTACTCTTTAGGAGATATGGCATACAACTGGTATCTAAATCTGCCCCAGGGGTCTATTCTAAGCTAGGTAGATTTATAAAATGCCTTTATTGATCAATTCAGGGTCTATGTAGACCCTACCATCTTGTATCATCAATTCGCTACCATAAGAAAGGAACATCATAAACCATTTCAATTATTCAACGGTAGATTCCAAAGAATGTTCTGTAGGTTACAAGACCCTTACTTAGTGGCTAAAAATATTGCCATTCTGGCATATTTAAGAGTTTTTGATCCCTTGATTGGCCCATTCTTGCAGAGAACTTATGTTGTCAATGGCATTGACTCTTTGTCTAAATTTTATCATCTAGCCATTAAATTACAATAGTAGATAATTCTGCAATCAGGAAGTTTAGGAGGAGATCTTCCTCTTGTAGGATATCAAATGCCTAACCCTCTTTTGTATAATACATCCCAGGGACGTCATACTCCCAATATGGGCCTATGTCTAAGTTACAGACCCCACCCCCTCTACCTTTCTTCACCAATGGTGTGCAAGATTCTTCCCAACAACCACTAGGCTATAAAAATCAAGCAGGAGGGTTAAACCCTGTTAATCAGCCATCTATGGGGAAAACGGTAGAAAATCAACAAACTATTCAACTAACCAATGAGGTGGAAACTCTCAAAAAGATGCTATCACAAATATCCAATGACATGGCACAACTTAGACATAACCCCCCTCAGAACCAAAATCAGAATTACCAGAATCAGGGAAGTTATAACAACCAGGGTAGTTACTCTAATCAAAATACAAATCAGAACACCAATAGGAACTTCCATAACCAAAACTCCTCTAACCAAAATTACCAAAATCAAAATAGAGGATACAATCAGAGGTCAAACTACAATAGGAAATGGAACACTAGACCCAACAATGGGGGTGTTCCCCATAATTATCAGTCTGGTGAAGATAAACCACACATTGCTAATGTTGTAGATCTCAATTTCATGACTAATTGGTGTAGACTACACGATACTGTAGCACATTCTCAGGTCAATTTCCCAGAGATGGAAAAAATGGTGAAGATTGCACAAGTTGATTCTCACCTTGCACAAGGAAATTTCAATCAAGATGGTGGGTCAGTGAACACTGCTATGACCTATGAGACCGTTGAGGAACAATATCAATTTCCCATGTAGGGAGACAATGAACCAGAAGAAGATGTGTATGATGCCCAAGCCTTCCAGTCCAAAGGTGGTCACTTCCTGAGAAATCGAAATAAGGGCCCATTCACTACATCTGCACCTTCCAACAACATGGTCCCACCTAATCAGAATGCAGATAATAACCCACCACCACCAAAGGGGCCTTCTGACTCCCATAACAAGGGTAATCCACCTTCTTTTCCTAAGTATCAAGTTAGGAATGATTCAGAGTTTCATTTCATTGCAGAGCTACAGAAACAAAAGACTTCATTATCAATCTTTGACATTATGAAGTGGTGCCCGACTCAATGGGAAGTTGTGTTGAAAGCCCTAGAGGAGGCAGATTGTTCAAAAGGAAAAGGTAAAGTGACTCCAGCAAATGAGACGAATGCATCCATTTTTAAAGGTAAGACCAGTACCCCACCTTTCCTTTTGAGTTTAAGAACCTTTGGAAAGAATCTGCACAACTGTCTGCTGGACTCCAAATCATTAGGTATTGTTATGCCCTTTTCCATTTGCAAGAAGCTAGGATTAAGTCTTGTCCAGACTAATAATAAAGTGATTCAGCTAGACAAAACCAAGGTTAATGTGGTGGGAGAACTGAAAAATATGCATGTACAGGTTGGATCGGATACAAGGATCCAAACTTACATAGATATCCAAGTGGTCGATATCCTAGAAACATATGGTATGCTCCTAAGTTGGGAGCTAATGAAGAGTATTGGGGGATATTTGTCTTTGGATTTCTCTCACCTGTGGTTGTTCTGGAAAGGGATAGCAACACAGATTAGAATTGAGAGTGAGCCTAGGCTTAAATACATGATTACTAAATATGATTCTCCCAATGAAGTAGCATAATTTGAGATTGAGATAGGAGTTTACAAGTAGGAGGAGATCATGAACTTCTCAATACTCAATCCCGATGATACACTACCTCTAGAATGGAATGACCCAATGATCTCAATCAACCAATAAGTTCTAATAAAAAAATTGCAACAAGATAGGCGGGTATTGGGAGAAGAGAATGATTTGTGTAGTTTGTTGCTTCCTAATTGGTGTAAGGTACATTATCAAAATCATTCTAAGTTGACATGTCAACACTACATAGATATCTTAAACCATATATGTCAGTCTCAACAAACTTGTCAAGATCAACCTCAAACACCCACCAATAAATTTCTATTTGAAGCTAAGTACGCTACCATCCTCACCAGAACCAGTCTTTCTCAAGAGGAAGATCCCTCTTGATTTTAGTAGACTCAAGTTCTATGCTTCGAGTTCCAAGAGGAGGTTGAGGTATCTCGGTCTTTCTCCATTACACCTACCCCAAATACTCTTCCAATGCCTAAGACATTGATGAAAAATGAATGTGATTGCAACCTGATCCAAGAATTTGTTTAGGGAGTGGTTCTTGAACAAGATTTAAATATAGAAGAATCTTTAAGTGAACCTTACCCCTAGTCACCTTTAACTCTTGATGGCTAGAAAAAGTCTGAGCCACCACCCATCTCAAGCAAGTCATCCCCTATCATCCCAAAAAAGAAACAACTCCCAGCTAAAGATCAATTATGGAGTCTTAAATTTGATGGCTCTAAATCCAAAGTAGGAAGTGGAGCAGGGATTGAAATAACCAACCCGAAAGGGAAGACTTACTTTGCATCTTACAGGTTACAGTTTAGCTACACAAACAATGTGGCTGAATCCAAAGCACTCGCTCGCGGACTTATGTTTTCCCATCAAAATAAGGTCACCACTCTCATGGTAATGGGGGATTCTAAAGTTATTGTAAAATAGATTTGCAGCCAATATACTTGTCACAACAAAAGATTGGCTGCATATAGAAATAGAATTTGGAATTTGATTGAGGACTTTGACACTTTTGGGATCACTCTGATTTCTAGAGAAACTAATCAGATTGCAGATTCCCTCGTTGTTACTAATAGCACCTTGGAGCCTATGCAAGACTCCAAATTAAAAATATTTTCAGTTGAATTAGTCTTAGTCCCAGCTGTCCCGGATAATGTCCAGAATTTTTAGGTATTCGATGATGACTAGCATATATTGGCCTTCTTGGAAATTTTGGATGTCTTCAAAGGATAGATAATTAATGAATCTGAGAGAGATCAGGGAGATTGGGATCCTGAGAATGGTGACATAGAAGGGATACTAGAGTTGAAAAGCAATAGTATTCCAAAGGGGATGGTAGCTTTAGAAAGGATATTTGACTCTGACCCACGGGCTCATCAAAGGGTGCCCACAGAGAGTGATGGAGGGAAGTATGAATCTATTAATCTGACTCACTCAAGTTTTGAAAGGAATGTTCTCATAGGAAAGACTTGTCCTGAAGAAATTAAGAAGATAGTTAAATTTTTGGAAGAGAACATTGCAACCATTGTTTGGGGATATGATGACTTAAAGACCTTTGACACTTCAGTGATCACACATACCATACCTCTTAAGCCAAAAGCCAAGCCCTTTCACCAAAAGCAATGCCCAGTCAATGCTTTGATTGAGCCCTTGATTCAGAAGGAGGTGCAAAATCTGCTATCTGCAAGAATAATCTTCCCAGTCATACATTTTATGTGGGTTGCAAATTTAGTTCCTATGTGCAAGAAAAGTGGTGAAATCAGTTATGTGTTGATTTCAAGAGTCTAAATAAGGCTTTTGAGAAGGATAACTACCCACTGCCTTCTCTTGATGAGGTATTACAAACAGTCAATGGGTCTTAGATGATGTCATTTCTAGATGGCTATTCTGGGTATAATCAGGTGCTTGTCAGTCATGAGGATAGAATGAAAACTACCTTCACCACCAAATGGGGCACATTTTCCTATCGAAGGATTTCGTTCAGCCATATCAACGCTGGAGCAACCTTTCAACGTGCAATGGATGTAGAATTCAAGGATTTAATAGGTAATTATATCATTATTTATGTGGATGACCTAACTATTTTCTCCAAGAATCGAGAAGATCATGCTGTAGATTTGGAAAAGGTTCTCAAAAGGTGTATAAGCTATGGTGTCTCCCTTAATCCAAAAAGGTGTGTGTTTGGAGTATCCAAAGGGAAACTCTTAGGCCACATCATATTAGAAGAAGGGATATCCATAGACCCTGATAGAGTAGAGGCCATCTTAAAGATGACAAGGCCAGGAAGTAAGAAAGAAATGAGATCTTTCTTTAGAAGGATTATATTTGTCATAAAATTTATAACAAGGTTCGCAGAAATCATCAAACCCCTTAATGAGATGATGAAAAAAGATGCGAAAATATAATGGAGCAATGATGCCAAATTTTCTTTCTCATAGATTAAATAATCAATATCTGAGGCGCCTATCTTGACCAGCCTAGATTATCTAGAGCCCTTCTATATCTATTCTTTCACGTTTGACCATTCATGTGCAGTTGTTTTAACGCAACGAAGAGGTGAGGGAGAGGAAACGCCTATCGCCTTCATGATCTCCCCATTTAAGAATGTAGAAGTTAGGTACCCACCCCTTGAGAAGCAATCCTATGCGTTGGTTCGAGCAGTAAAAAAATTTAAGCATTACATTCTTCAGAGTCAGGTTATTGCCATAGTTCATGATCCAGCTGTAAAATCCTCCTGATGAAAACCAAATAGGGGGAAAGAAGAGGAAAAAGGATGGCTATTTTACAAGAGTTTGACTTATAAATTCATCTAATGAAACTCATCCGAGGATAGGGTTTATCAAAGGCAATCATGGATGTTGACAAGAATTTCACATGTCAGTAGTACACTGTGCAGTCATTTACTAAGGATCCCTGGTACACAGATTTGATCTTCTTCCTCCTCAACAACAGATGCCCAGATGGGATGAATGCTACTCAAAGGAGAGAACTGAGGATGAAGAGTTCTCATTATATGCTCAAAGGGGGATCTATATACAAAAGGAAATTTCAAGGAATTTACTTGTGTTGTTTGGATCAGCAAGAGGCTAAGCACGCCATTGTTGAGTTTCACGGAAGACATGGTACAAGACATGGATCAGCAGATGCTTTGGCCCATCAAATTATTAGATCAGGCTATTATTGGCCTTATGTGTTTCAGGATGCACACTAACATGTCTGAACATGTCATGTATGCCAAACCTTTGCACCCAAGGAAAGAAATCTAGCAATGCCTTTGCAACCAGTGTATGAGGTAACACCGTTCGCTCAATGGGCACTAGACTTTGTAGGTGTCATTAATCCAAACTCTTCTGTAGGTCACAAGTTCGTCTTGACTACAACTGACTACTGCACACGCTAGACCAAGGCTTAGCCTTGCAAAAACAGCACCATAGAATTGGTTATCAAGTTTCTAACTGAGAACATCACCACCAGGTTTATTCAATCCTAGTATGTGATAATGGCCATGCTTTCTCTTCAGTTGAGTTTATTCAATGGGCTTATGAACATAATATTATTTTGAAATATTTTTCTAATTACTACCTTCAAGGAAATGGAGTGGCTGAGTCCACTAATAAAAATCTGTTGGAGGTAATTTAAAAATTGTTAGAAAACAATCCTAGGGACTGGCACACCCAGTTGAGATTTTCCTTATGGGTAGATCAAACTTGAATCAAAGCTTCCCTAAGAAATTCACCAATTAAATTAGTCTATGGCCAAGACCCAGTATTCCCAATCCATTTGCAAATACCTATCCTCAAGTTTATGCAGGAATTTTATACAAAGGATGATAGGATCGAGGTCAGATTAACCAACTTGCTCAATATGGAAGAACAAAGAGATGTTGCTTTGCAGCAGTTCTCTAAACATTAAGTTGTTTTCAAATGATGGTTTGACAAGAGGGCCAAGGTAAAGGACTTTAGGATATCAGATCTTGTGCTACTATGGGACAAGGCTAAAGAGAAGAAGGGAGATCACCAGAAGTTTGATAGACTCTAGTTGGGTCCATATCAAGTAGTTGAGCTACTAGGTGAGAATGCTTTTTGTTTGAGTGCCTTGATAGGAGAACCTGTTCCATTTCCAGTTAATGGTCAGCTTCTTAAGCATTACTTTGGCTCATGAGGGTCTAATGTTTTGAATAACTATACTATATTGTATCGTATTTAATTAGTTCTTACTTTTGTTTTTGTTTTGTTTTTTTCCTTTGTTTATTTTCCTTTGTCTTATTTTGTCTTTGTTTTGTCTTATTCGTTGGGGATCTTCATTTCTATCCATTCCAAGAAAAGGGGTTGTTATTCAAAGTATGTTACGGGCACTAGGAGAGAAATTGATTTAGGTATTTTCAAGGAACATCTGTTGAAATATTTCATCCTAAACTCATGTCTTATGACCATTCTAATGTTGGTTTGAAAAGTTATTAAGGAAAAAAAGGTACATTGTGAATATCTCATGAATTATGATCGAAGTTTGTCACAAAATAGATAAAAATTTGCTTAAGTAAAATGCCTATTTATTTCAGGGTGGCTATATCTTTGATTCAAGTGAAAAATCCGATTCCAAGACTTTCATGAAATTCATTATAGTTCTCAACCCACATTTCAGATCAATTGCACCTGAGTATTGAGAAAAGTTCACAAAGAGTTCCCACAAGTGAAGCCTAAGTAAAAAAAAAAAAAGAGAGAGAAAGAGAGGAAAGGTAAACTCAATATCAAATGGGTGAATCAAGTATCTCTATCAGGGCTATGGACGCCTATGTGGTAGTAGAGAAATGCTTTTGAGAGAACTATATCTTTGTCGGGGCTATGGACGCCTGTCTAGCAACAAAGCAATGCCCAAGATTTCATTGCATGACAGTTGAAGGACTCAACCTATGTAGCTTGGATCTTAGGTGTAGTTGTTTAGGAGTGGAGAAAATGTCTATAAAGAAGGATGCACTATATACACACACACTCAGATTCAGAATAGTTCATGAGAACATACATCTAATATTCCAACTCAACCTTATTCTATATATCTGGTCTTATTCAAGTTAACATGATTCATAATCCAGATAGTTTTTGGGTGACTGAATTCTTCAGTATCTTAAAAATGGGTAAACCATTTTCCCAGTTGAGTCACCATTTTTTATGCCTTGCATAACCACCCCATCTTTTGCCTTGGTCAAAATGGGTCCCCCTCTTTTGTTTTTTGTCCTTGGTTGTTTTTCAAAAAAGTTTGGAGTTGTTCTTTCTTCAAACACTTTGTTTTCTTTTGTTCTACCAGAGCCAGAACCGGAACAAAATCTGGATTTGAAACTTTTTTTGAGTTTCATTCCCTGACTCCTTTCTGATTTTGGTCCTGCTCGTCTCTTTGTTGGTCTCTTCGGTCTGTCTTGTTTTCCTTTCATGGAACCAAAACCGGAATGGATGTTAAGTTCAAGATTTATACAAAGTTCCAAACTTTGTTTCCATCCCGCCTCCACCTCTGCCTTTTTGGTTTGTTTGTTTTGACTTGGGATTGATTTTGTTTACCTTGTCTCGATCACGGTGTCTTCTCTTTAGTTCTTTCTTTCCTTTTTTTCATTGTTGGCAGAACCAGAATTTGGACAAAGTTTTCAAACCTAGTTCTCATTCCACTTCCGCTCCTACCTTTCTTGTTGTTGTTTGACTTTACTTCGGTCGCACAATAGTTTTGTACCTGTTCTCACCACGATTCTGCATCGGACCTGCTGCATTAATGGCATTAATTACAGGTACCTCAAATGTATGAAATTGGATTTTAACCTTAATTAAGGTTAACTTGCTGCTTATTATTATTGTTTAACAAGTAATATCAAACCAGAGTTGAGGTAGAGCATTTGGGAACATGATTCAATTAGAAGCAAAGAATTTTGCATGTGGATTCACATCACGAGTTGGCTTGTTGGATTGCATTTTGAGGTAGGGTTTCTATTATTTGGTTTCTTTGTTGTTGTTCATTATGTTTGTTTGGTTTGTTGTTCTTCATCGGGTTTGTGACTCTTTTCGTTCGAATCCTTGCTTGTTTTCTTTGCTTTTCTTTTCTTTTCTTTTCCTTGTCTTTGGTTCTTTCTTTGTTTTTGTTTTATTTACTGTTTGTCATTTTCTCATTTGTTTTTGCTTTACAACGGTCGTTTTCATGTTTTCTTCATGCCCGTAACATTGTGCCCTGGGTTTTTGGGGTTTTGATCATCTACTACGTGGTTTTATGGTGTTCTTTGATCCATTAATTTACTTGCCAATCATTTTTGCGTGTCAACTTGTTGATTTTGAGTAGGGTTAAATTGTGCCCTAATTGCTTAAGTCGAAGGTTTTAATAAACTAGGGTTTTGTGCATCCCTGTTAGTTTTAAAATTGTGCCCTGCTGCTATTTTTCCCCTTAGTTGTATGGGGGATGCTTTAGTACTACTATTTTAAGCCTCCTTGGCTTGTCAGGTGACCTCATTTTTGGGCCATACTGTCATTCGTTCTACGGTTGAACTTTCTAATGATGTCATGTTCATCTTAACCGGAGTCGGATCCAGGATTAATTATGTTCTTGAACCTTTGTTTGCAATAGATGTCATATCTGTCTCCAAGCCCACTTTTGATGAATTATAAATTATCAAAATATCTTTCACTCTGTCGGAATCAGAAGCAGACTGGGATATAAATTTTAAACTTCTTCATTGTACCAAGTTTCGTTTCCATTCCGATCCTGGTCCCGATTACTATTTTGACTCCATCTTCGATCCTACTATATGGTTTATACCAAGTCTGATTTCCATTCTGATCCTGGTCCCAATTACTATTCTGACTCCATCTTCGATCCCACTATATGGTTTGTATCGAGTCTGATTTTCATTTCGATCTCGCCCTCGACGGTCTTTTAAAATCCTTCTAGGGATGTCTTCTACCTGGTCCCACCTCTAATGAGTATGAAATTTTGACTAAGTGTGAAGTAAGTATATGAAAGGTGAAGATCTCTAACCTATTTTTTCATACTTCTTGTGGATCTAATATTGGTTTTTCTTGCAAAAATTAAAAGATGTCAAGAGCATCGGGTGAGGCTTCTCAAAGGAGTCAACCTGTAGAGACTTCAAAACCAGGAGCAAAGCCTAAAAATTTTAAGCCAAAACAACTCCCTTATACCTTGAGCTATAAGCATCGGGACCTTGCCATCACTACTAGTAAAGTGGATTCTTATTGGGCGGATGTAACTAATACCAACCTGGGCCCATTCCATTGCAAGGAGTTGTACTTGGAAACATTTGTTGAAGAAGTAACAGGGAGGACCCAAAGGATTGTTGAATTTGGCTTGGCTCATGCTACTATATTTCCTCTATCAATCCAGTGTCTCAAATTAATAATGATAGTAGCGGGAGCCTACAATCCTGCTACCAGACAGTGTGTGGATTCGTAGGGAAATGTTATCATTGATCTAACTCAAATGTTTAAATTTATGTTCAATGTACCCACTCCTCAGAACCCTAGTCAACTCAATGAGGTAGAGGCCTTGAAAATTTATAGTAATCATAAGGAGGCCAACATAACTCATCTAAATAAGAAATGGATGAGAGCTGACAAAAATTCTCTAGTTAAGCTTCCAGATTAGCCTAAAAGGGTAGAATTCTACAAGGAGATTGGGGACATTATAATGATTCTATCCAGGGTGTTTGGGAAAAGGGATGCTCTTCACTTTAAAGAATGGGTGTTTCCATTCATTCAGACTATCCTAGATGGCAGGCAACAATTTGATTGGCCCATGATTGTGTTTGAATGCATATACAACCAAATGATTAGAGTGAGAGAAACCAAGAGTTTCTTCATGACCTCTTATGTGCTTTATGCAGTAGCAAGAAGATGCATCTTTTCAGGTTTAAACAGAGTGGGGATTTTGGGAGAAGCTGATGGGCAGAATAAGGTGTGGAATCATTATGATCAGCTCACCTTGTAGACTTTTGAACTGCATTACAGAAGGGTTAATGACAAATTTTTATATGTCATTATTAACCAGCTCACAGGGGATGCATGATATAGATTGAGTCAAGAGGACATGGCATTCATCACAGAGTGGAGATATTGGTTTATCCAATACCCCAAGTTTACTTATTTTAGACTGGCTAGATTTGATGGTCACCCTCACCTAATCCCTAGATGTTGTAGCAATAGGATTCTTTTAATGGATTTCATTTATCAAGCTTTGGGGGTTAATTCTAAATTTGGTATAAAGAACAAGCTCGGTTGTCATAAGTTCCCCATGAAGTTGGGTGAATATAGCTGTCCACACCTTGTGGGAGCCAAGGTAGTTTGCAATGAATTGATGCACCTGAAGTTGGGCTTGTACACTGCTAGGAAGCATTTTGATCCAAAGAATAAAATGAATGCTTTGCTTGCTTTTGTTTTTGATAAACACTTCAATCTATTGGAGGACTTTTGGAGTGATCTTCAAGATGAGTATGACTTAAGGAAAATAAATTATGAAATACTGCCTATCCCACTCATGGTGGAGTTTGGGGTGATAGTGGACATTCCAAAACATTATCAGATGATGGGGAGGTGTTGGATCCTCAATATGAGGCACATAAAATAGGTACCAAGAACTTGGATCTTGTAGATTGGGGTGCAGAGGAGACCATAGATATTAAACAGATAGCAAGGTCGGTGTTGGATAGAAGTATCCAATGGGTTGTGCTAAGAACCAAGGAACCTAGGGGTCAAATTTCCAAGAAAAGGAAAGGTGCAGGTACCACTCAAGGGTACAAGATGATGAAAAGAGTAATGCCTCCTAAGGAGCCCTTGGAGTTCTTCCCTCCTGATATAGAAGAGTTTGAACTTGAAGTTCCTGCTCAGTATCTACCTAAAGCACATGAGGAAGAATAGGACTTGGGGCCTCAACATCATTTGTAGGTGATTCATCTACTCAACCCCCTCCTACAGAGGAGCCAAGTGAATAAATTCCTAGAGGAACCCTCCACAAAGAAGTTGAATCATTGAAGGGAAAGGACCCCGAGGTTGAAATTCATGATGTAGAGACAGACTCTGAGGATACTCTATCAGATAAGGAGACACCAGAGGAGATGCCTCTTGATGAAATTGAGGATGTAGGAATTGAGCATGTTTTGATAGAGGAGGACCAATGGAAGTTGTTTGAAGAAGCTAAGAGGGAATCAGATGCAAAGGCACAAGCTGATGCATTGCTCAAATAGCAAGAGTCAGATACCAAAGCACAAGCTGAAGCATTGGAAAAACATCAGGAAATGGAAGAAAAAGCCCAAACTGATGCATTACTCCAGCAACAACAATTAGAGGCCAAGCATAAAGCTGATGAGCTGGCCAAGCAACAATAGAAAAAGGAGCAGGACCTCAAAATAAAGGAGGAGAATGACAAGTTAGAAATTTTGCAAAAGATCCATGATCTTGAAGAAGAAAAGGCTAGACAAAGAAGAGAAAAAGAAGTCCTTGACACTAAATTTAAATTTTTTGAAGAGGCCTATGAGAAAAGGGAAGAAGAAGAACTCTTACAAAAGGAAAAAGAGGCTGAAGAGCTTGCTAAGCAACAACAAAAAGAAAAGGAAGCATGGTACAAGCTCAAAGACTTGGAGAGAGAGAGATCAATTGCTTGAAGAAAAGAGGTTAGAGGAAGAAAATTTGAAGGAGCAGGAAGATAAAAGGTTACAGGAGTAGAAGGATAGGGAAGAGGCCAAGAGAGTTGCATAAGAGAATGTAGAAAAGGAACAACAGAATGTGGAAGAGGTTGATTCTCAACCTAAAGCTAATTTATTGCAGCCACTATCTTCTACCACTGTTGCCTCTCCCTCTAGAATGATGGCTACCACTCCTAGTGCTCCTACATGTTTAAAGCTAGATCTCAAGAAGAAGCAGATAGCTCCACCGCAGCCTCTTAATTGGGAAGAAATGATGAAGGAAATAGAGAAGGGAAGGCCCAAAAAGAAGGCTAGGGTTCTTCATTCCATAAGACTTATAGAGGTAGGAGAGATTGTTGTTGAATGTACAACTCCAGTGGTGGACAAGGATAGAGAAGATATGCAAGTGACTAATTATCAATTGGACACAGTCAACTTAGGGAGGCCTACAAGGAATCAACAAATGAATCTCACTGATATTGTAGCTTCCTCCATAAATTCCAGGATAATCGAGGATAAACAAAGAAAGGATGAGCTTAAGGCTCAATTGGATCAATTGCATAGTTTCTTAAAATATTTTTCCACTCCCATGTCCCAACAAGCTACTGCTTTGGAAACTCCAGTCCTACTCAGTAAGAAAGAAGCTGATAACTTGGTACAAATGAGAAATAAAATGGGGATGTTGGACTAATGGATTGATAGATCAAATCAGGAAGTTGGAGAAGTACTAATAGACAGTTTTGAAATCCATAAGAAGGCACTTGATTTGATAGAGGAAATGAATCATCATGTTGAGGACCTAGGAAGACAGAGTTAAAAAGAATCAAATTTGAAGACAGCTGGGTTGATGGGCCTAATGTGGACATCCTTCAACAAGTGTTCTCCAGTTATGATGAATATATTCTTGAGCAAACAACAGAGGAGTGAGTTGGCAGAAATTTTTTCTCTTTTTGGCACGTGACTTCCCCCTTTTCTCTCCTACTTTACAAAGCAATCAACCTTTGAACCGAAGATCATCCAATCTAGTTTCTTGATGTGGTTTCGGTTCCTTGATCAGTGGATCTCAATTTTTGATTGAGAGGGATTTATGTGTAGCA